>WURV02172713.1:0-14124 GCA_011762755.2 Epimenia babai | reverse complement strand
CAGAAATGAAATCTTATCTAATCTCCGAAGCAAAGTCTGAGGGGCAGAAAAGATACAAGCTTCTAACATCTGGAAACAAAGTAGCAGCAGCAGAAGTTTTATCTGACTTGGAAATCCAGATTGAAACCGTTTTTTTACAACTGCAAGTCAAGCATCCTGAAATGACTAGACAACTAGCCGAAGAAATCTATTCCTCATACATTCATTCAGGGAAGATTGAAGAACTAGAAGCAATGCTGAATGAGATAAACGGGGTTGGGGATGAATCGGAATCCGTAGATCAGGGAACCGGGGAGGATGCCGAAGATGGGCAAGCCCCTTTTTCTTCCTAATGTTTCTGAACGCCAGTTTCTACAACAAGGTTTGCCAAGGGATGATGTATACCCCGCAACAGATTTCAGAAATGACGCCAGCAGAAATACATTGTTTGATGATTGACCCTGAGGAAGAATCGCAGAACTCAATAGCCAGATACGAGCAGAAAAGGAAACAGATACTAGCAGACGGGGAATCAAAGGATGGCATTCAAACTAGCTGAAATCTTCATTGACATAGTAGTCAAAGACCAAAAGGCTAAGGCAGCTATGGCGGGTCTGCGCCGTGAAGCTGGCAGACTGAATGATAATCTTAAAAAACTGAGGGGTCCAGCCCTTGCTGTATTTGGAGGCATTGCGGGAGCGGCAGGTTTTGCCCTGAAATCCTATATGGATTTTGAGGCAGCCAATGTTCATCTTCAATCTACCTTAGCTTCGACAGGTAATGAAGTTGATTCTAACTTTGAAAAATTGGCGGCGTTTGCTGGCGAAATGCAGACCCTATCGGGCATATCAGATGATGTTGTCAAGGGTCAGATTGCAATGGCTTTGAATCTTGGAGCCACAGCGGATCAGGTTGAAGAAGTTGTAAAAGCGGGGTCAGGTCTGGGGCAAGCATTCTTCAAGGGAAATGCAGAACAAGGAATCAAGATGGTAACGCTTGCATTGCAAGGTGAATTTACCATGCTTCAAAGATACATTCCTGAGTTGAGGCAAGCTGAGACTGCTGAAGAAAAGTTAGCAATCGTGATGCAGAAATCAGCAGCAGGGTTTGATCAATTAGCAGCAGCAAAAGGAACAGCCAAAGTTCAGACTAAAATTCTTTGGCAAGAAATCGGTGACCTAGCCGAGTCGTTCGGAGCACTGTTGGTTCCATTTATGAGCAAGGCAGTTGTCGTTATTCGTGCTGTTACAGCGACGATTGCAGGACTATCCCCAGCAGCTAAAAAAATAATAGTAATCATCGGGGCAGTAGCGGCTGGACTGGCGGGGCTGGTCATTGCTATCCCACTCATCGTCATTGGTATCAAACTGATTGGCGTTGCCTTGGCTGTTGTATTCAGCCCTATCACGTTGATCGTCGGGGCAGTTGCAGCCTTGACCCTTGGATTGATTTATCTAGCGGGAACAGGCGACACAGTAGCCGAGCGGTTGAAGTCTGGACTGGGGGCAATATTGAAGGGCTTGATTGGCTTGGCTCAGAATTTTGTTTCTGGTATTGCAGCGGTTGCAGCGGGCTTCATTCATCTAATGGCTGTTGGGGCAAAAGCAAAAGAACTGTTCTCAGATGATGGGCTGACAGAAGATGAGAAAAACGCAATCAATGCAGTCAGGGACGGCAGACTAGATTCCATCAACAAGTTAGAAAACCGGGTCAATGATTTTATTGCTGATATTCCTGACTTGCTGGGTAATGGCATCGGCGGTTTGCTCCAAACCTTGAAAGATAACATTGCTCAAACCAATATGGAGTTTGGAGGATTGGAAGGGAAATTTGGTCCGGGCGGAGCAGGGGCAGGTGGAGGCGCATTAGGCGGAGCTGGCAATAGTTCGCCAACCTTCCATGATCCGGGTGGAGTATTCCGCAACAGTATTGCACGGGCTTTGACTGGTCGGGGGCAGCAAGACCCCAAGGTAACAATAGAAAAACAGAATCAACGCATCTTAGGAAAGATGCTGCTTGAACTCCAAATGCAGAATGAGATCAAACGTGAAAGGGCAATCTTTGGATAAATCTGGGGGATGAATAAATGAGTTTGACATTAGATAAAAACCTGAATGGTATTCCATACATGGAAGCGTGGGTCGGATCAGGAAAAAGAAAATACGGCAATGGCGGTTCCGCTCAGCAAACCTTAATCTGCAACTGGACAGACCTAGAAGAATTTGTTGACCAGCTAAGGGGCAGTTCTGAGTTTGCGGCGGATGGAAGTATTGTAACTCGATACCCTCATAATCATCCTAACCTTCCATCCTTTTATGTTGACGATGTTTCTGTTGATCCGTTCGGCCAGCCGACCGGACTAGAAGATGCTTTTCAATATGCAAAGCTAACTGTCATTTACAAGCCCTACCCCTATGACGAGCCGGGCGGGAGCCAAATAAACGAACCCGGCCAAGTTGTATCGGGCGAAATCTCATACAGAATCCTTGAGATTCCGGGTTATGTTATTGAATCAGATTTGCCATCAAACAATCATGTTATGCCCCCGATGTTCAAGATTGTTCCTGAAATAACTTATTCAATCTTCACCCCTCAGTCTACAGCCCTACCCCTAGGGAATGCGAAGAATGCGCAAGGTAAGCTAAACAGCGGGTCATGGACGATTGCGGGAGTTTCTTACCCTGAAGGAACAGCCCTTTATCTTGGGATGTCTTTCAAATCCGAAAAGGATGAAAAGGGTAGGTTACGCCATGACCTCACCCATAAGGTCATTGCATCTCCGATTGACTTCCGCCATGCAATCAACCCGGCCAACGGCAATCTTGAAAAGATGAATGTAAACGGACAAGAATTTTATGAAACAACTTCTTTTGGATTTATTTAATGCCTGAGTTACCTGATAACAAAAGACAAGGGGATGAAATCAAAGCCGATGATTTCAATGCTCATACAAACGCCATTCGCCAGATGGGGAACCCTATCGGTATGGCAGCAGCAGGGCTTGGTATCCTTGGCCAAGTCGGCGGATTGCCTCAGACTCAGCAACTACCTTTTTGGCTCGGACAGATTACCGATGAGGGACCAGATAGCGAAGCCGACTATGATGATTCACGGTATTGGGTCAAAGCTGTTTATGTTTCTAATGAGGATTCAGATGAGCATTCAAAAATAGAACTGACTGCATACGAAGAATCTCACGGATATTCAAGGCATGTTACCGCTACGAACATGGCTGAGTATATTGAAGATGGCGGAACTCCGAAAAGTCATTTGTTGGATGTTGATGATGTCGTTTTGGTTTGGGGGATTTATGATATGGCTTCACCAAGGAAACCAAGATTCTACATTTGGAAGGAACCTAGAACAGTTTATCCCTGCTCCTTAACTCAGACAGGTGGCGTAGCGGGAGACAAAACAACTAAATGTTCATTTGATTATACGGTTAAGGATCATCACGACAGAACGATAGGAACGTCGATTAGTCCCGAGCATGAGCGGGAAGCCATCGGTAAAAAAATTGCAGCAACAAAAGGCATGTTCCGTTATGAAAATGATGGGACAATAGAACTGTTGCTGACAGATGAAACCTTTGATATGAGCGGATGCTAAGGGGGATGGCATGGCCGGTGAAGCATGGCTAAATGAAGATGGGCAACTTTTGTTGAACAATGATGGCAAGGTATTTTCGTGTGATGACTGCCCCTGTTGCCCGACCTTGACCCTTGACGTTGAACTGTCAGACTTTGACGCCAATTATTGTAGCAGCGACTGTAGTATTGGTGGAACTTGCTCGCCGACCCCTTGCGCAGCAAACAAGATTACTAGCTTGGATGTTGACGGAACTTTTCAGGTTGATTCAGCGGGACCGGCTACCGATGGATGTCTTTTCTTAGGAACAACTAGCGGCGATTTCGGGGATGCTGAAAGATGGTCGGGCGGCCTGTTGGGCGGCGGTGGGGCTTGTGCAGGTCCGCCAACTCATACCGGCGATATCGACGATGTTATTTTTGTTATCGCCGTCGATGGCGATATCATCGAATCTTGCTCAATCCAGATTCGTAGCAATCAAACCGGCGGAACCGCCCCTATTATTACATGGAGTTTGTTCTACTATGAAAATGTAGGAGCTGATTTGGAGTATGGCGATACTTTGCCTAATCAGTTGGGGGCTTGCACAGGAACAACTAACCGGACATTCCGGGCAGTCGGCGGACCAGATGGGGAGGTAGTCATTACTTTAGCAGTATGAATATCAAGCCAACAAAATCAGGGGGAGTCAGACTGTCGGGGGAAACTCGCTGGGCAGACTTTGAAATTGAACTGGACGACAGGGGCAACATCGTGAGCAATGAGACAACCGTGCATGATGCCAGCAACCCGAAGTATCGGGAACCGAAGCGGTCTAGTTCTGACAGCCCTGACAAAACAGGTTGCTCGGGTTGCAGTCGGAAAAAGAAAAAAGAACTGAGGTAGAATCAAGGATGATTCCCCCGTCCCGGCTCCGATCAATGATTGGGGCTGGGCTTTTTTGTCAAAAAGAATCAAAGTAGGTTGACGGCTCCGCCGATCAATGGTAACACACGCAAATCAAAGGCGAAATGTTCGCCAGACAAGCCAACCCCAATGCTGAAAAGGAACAAGCATCATGGCAAAGAAAACCCCTGTCAAAAAGAAGATGAGCAAGGCTAAAAGCGGAGGCGGATGGAGCGGAAACGGGATTACTGAGGATGCCCTAGCCGAACAACTGAGCAAAGCCATCGGCCCCATTGTCAGTAAGTATCTTGACCAGATGACCCCGGAACAAAAAGAAGCTGAGGCTGAGGCGGATCGGATTCAGAAGATGATTGACAAGGAAGGGGCTAGGTCTGTTGCAGGCCGAGCGTTGACAGCAGCTAGGAAAGAAATCTTGGCTGGGGCAGATGACAAGGCGTTCAGGGCAGCCCAAGCCAAGCGCGCAGCAAAGGCGTTGAAGTCTGCTGCATCGCAACACGGTTTGAAGCTGACCCTTGGGGCAACAAAGGCGGGCGGGGACATCCTCGGCAATGGTCGGCGCGCCCCGAAGAACCCCCCGACTGAAAAAGAAATCTCATCTGTTCTATCCGCCATCAAGAAGGCGGGGAAGAACGGAACAACCCCCGGCGATATCGCTACAGCCACCAAGGTAGACGTGGGACAGGTCCGCAAAGCTATTGCAAAACTCAAGGCAGATGGAGCAGTTGCCAGCCAAGGCAAGGGCCGTGGAGCCACGCTGCATACTGCTTGACCTGCAACCCCCTACCGCCCTACCATGCTGGGCAGACAACCAAGCCCCCGGAAGCAAGCCCCGGCTGAGCAATGCTCGCCGGGGTTTGTTGTTCCCCTTGCCTACGGCAACAGAACCAGTATCATAGTTGTTGATGCAAGCAGATTGCTCAAACATTCAAGGGGCTTCTAGCAATGAATCAGGCAGAATTCCGGCAGATACTCGATGACTGGACTCCCAAGTTCAAGGAACATCAACAAGCGCATTACGTCCGTTCGGGCAGCTTGATGAAGAAGCATTACTGGATCGGTGTGCCGGTAGTCGTCCTCACCGCAATTGCCGGAACAACTACCTTCACAAACATAGGCCCTGCCCCAGCCCTTTGGGTCATGATTGCTATTGGAGCAATCTCCGTAGCAGCGGCAGTGCTTTCAGCAGTTCAAACGTTCTACAGCCATGCAAAACGCTCGGAGCAATCAAAATCCGTTTCAGCCCAAATCGGCCAGATCGTCCGGGAAATGCAGATTCTGAGCTATGCAAAGTTTTCTTCAGAAGATGAAATGATAAAGGCCTTGCGCGACATCAATGATCGCATAGCCAACATATCCAAAGATGCGCCAGTCCTCCCGCTAACCCCCCTCAAAACATCTCAAAAAGCTAGTGGTGGAGGTGGAGGTGGAGGTGGAGGAAAACCGGGATTGTTAGGCACGGTGCATGATGTTATGGATCAAGCAGATGATTTTTCGCAAGGGGGGCCAGTCAATTATTGACTTACCATCGCCCTACCAGCTCATTGGTGGCCAACGGTCAACCTGAATCCAACCTGCATCTTCATCCTCATCATGCAGATACTTGTTTTCCCCCCTACCATGTTTCCATCCCTCAGCTTGAATCTATACTTGACTTTATGCGGAGAACAAGCCGTGTTCCTAGCAATCAGAATCATATCTGACCGATACAGCTTGGATGCATAATGGTTCCAGATGGGCGCATCTTGCCAAAGCATAATCTGAGGATTGATCGGGAATGGAATACCTGTTGCCTTAGACGCACGATTGATCCCAACAGAAATCAAATCTTCAAGGGGAGTTAGATCGTGGTCGGTTAGGGCCGGCCCATTGCCTAAGATGAAAGCCGGTTGATTAGAAGTTGGAAGCGATGATTGCATTTGGGTGATTTCTCATGTTGATTGCGGCAAGATAATCTGTTCTTCCGTTCAACTTTGATGGCCTTTTGCTGCTCAGGTATCTTTCAAACTGACTTGGATTGAACTGCATTTCTTCCCTGAGAATATCTAAATCTATGAGGCTCCACCATTTGACTTCATTCCTGTTCATTGGATGTTCAAATCCATAAAAATACAACTGAGCATAGCCATCTTCAAATATCTTTTGCCATTCATTCTTGAAGGGTTCAGGGTAATCAGTGACCCTGATTGTGATATCGTCAGGATATAGCTTGAAGTATTTAGCTTGCCTGATTCTTGCCGCAATTGTCTTTTCCTGATTGACTGAGACTATATCAGTTGATTCCTGCATATCTTGTTCTAAAGGCGCATCTAAGAATGATCCCGGAGGATCGCTAAAGTATTGACTCAGAACATGGCGAATAGAATTGTGCTGTAGGATAGATTTGGACAATAAAGATTGCTTTGTAATCAAAGGGCTTCCCGCTAAAAAGAATGTTTGCGGCTGGCACTATTAACATTCTTCAATAGCCGGGGGAATACCTTTATTTTCAACCGTTTTGAGTAATCCTCCAGTTACTTAGGGCGGTTGTCTTTTGTTCGGACAGGGTTGTCGGAACTAAGGTTGGTTCTTGAACTTTTTTCCACCCTACGCTCGCCCCATTTATTCATGCCCCAAATCAAGACAATCCCACCGCCGACCGCCAACAACAGCCAAGGAGTTTCATGTTTTACATTGGGTTCTATTTGTTCCTTGGAATCTGCAACCAGCGATTCAATAAATCTTGAAGGCCCAGCATCATCAATGATTGGCGGGGCAAAACACACAATAGCAATAATTCGAATAGATATTTCATGCATTAATATTCGCTTTTACAGGCCACAAACTTTGATTGCGCTATTGACTATAAATCGTAAATAAGCTACAATACAGCTTAACCCCCTCCCCTTTTCTGGAGCTTCCGTGATGACTAAACTAGAACGACTCATCTTGATCCGCCAATCAGAAATTCTGAGGATCATTGATCCCGACAATTCGGGAATGTATACGAATCATGTTGATATTCTCGAAAATGGCTATTCCCTTGAGATGACTGAGTTTCTTGAAACCCATGTTCAAGACGGCTTGACAGATGATGAGTGTTGTGAAGTTTTGGCTATCCTAGAAATGTCATTCAGGATAAAGCTTGCCGATCCAGATGCCAAAATCCCATTTGAAGGATTTGATTTCAATGATGACAGGGAGCATTCATATTCCCGCTATGTCAACTATCTTTTCCGTAAGGGGCGGCAGTTTGACTTGAACCTATCTGAGTGCCCGAACAGTCACGGACAAATGCTAGATACATATCGCCGACAGGTTGAAGCATGGAAAGAATCAGACAACAAATACAAGTTGACGGCAGATGATTTAGAACGGATCGCGAAGGCTCGCATTCATCCCGACAACCGCCAGCAATAGGAACTAACAATGTCTACATCTGCCCGTGTCGAAATCATCCATGAAGTATTTCGTGAACCAGTAGGCGAAGGATGGAGCCTACATTTCCAATGGTGCCGGTATACCTATTCCGGGGCGGAGAACCCCGACCAATACGGCTACCGCTTCATCTGGCGACGACCCGACGGGACGCTACAGGCGGCAAGGGGGCAAGCTAGGATTCCCAGCGCAGCCGATATGAAGGCTTTGATTCAGGCAGCTACGGAAGCCGGATGGTATGAAAAATGCGAATCTGAAATTTGATTCTCGCGCAAAAGAAAACCCCTCCCCCTGTTTTGCCAGCAAGGGGAGGGGCCTTTTTAGGATTCGTGAATCTTGAATCAGGAAGCTTGATCCCGAATTGCTCGGCAGATGTTGCGTTCCATTTCATCAACTAGATAATCTTTCAGCAATTCGGAGTATTCTTCTTTGCATTTCTTGCAAAGTTTTTCAATACTGTCTTTCGATTTGCAGGATTTACAAACTTCAAGGATGAGGGAGGCGTGCCGGTCTCCATCGCTTGAAACGTCTTGATCCCCGCCATCAATTACGAAGAACACATGCTTGATCGAATGCGATTGCGTGCCGTTCATGTTGTATCGAAGCTTTCCATTCTCATCCAGATAAAAAGCCATGAAATTGAACAAGAACCCATCATCATTCAATTCAGTTTTGTAGGATTCCGTGACATAATTCACCATTACATCTAGCAGCCTATCATTCGGATCAATGTAAACATCTTCAAGATGTTGCTTGACCTGTTCGGCAGGGCTGAGGTTGAAGATGTAAAAGACCGCCATCATGTTCCCTTCTTTTTCAGCCAAGCTTGAACATGCTTTCCAAAACCAATCAACATCGCCGGGATTAGCATAGAAGCCATCCCATCCCGCACCAAGTTCTTCTTCCTCAGTCGCTTCGATGGGGACAGGCTTGAAGGCTACATCGGCAGGGATGAAGATAAGCGTTTGGCCTTCACTTAATTTGCTTTTGGCGTGTTCATACTCCATTTCCATCCTGTCCCAAATTTCTTTGGCCATCATCTTTGGGGTTGTGAAACCCATATAGTTCTGCGAATCGTCCCCTGATTCGGATTCGCAAAATTCCTTCCATCCCAACACTTCATTTTCTAGTTGATCGCTTTGCCATTGTTTCATCATGTTTTCCTTCATAAAGAAAAGCCCTCCCCAATCCTGCCCGACCGGGGAAAGCTGTTATTTGTGTATTCATCCGGGGCAGCGGTTTGGAAAATCCCGACACCCCATTTCTGAGGGGTCGGGCAGTCAGAAGCGTTTGTTGCAGATTCCTTCGTTTTGGGAAGGATGCTCAAACATGTTCTGACTGAGGATCATCATACGAATATCCCTACACTAATCTACCCCTTCAATCTTTTCTTTGAGTAGTCAACATATTTCTTGTTTGCATCAATCCCGACGTAGTTTCTTTTCAGGTTCCTAGCCGCTTCAAGCGTTGTTCCTGTTCCTGAAAAACAATCCAGAACAGTATCCCCTTCAAAAGAAAACAGCTTGATGAGACGATGCGGAATCTCAACGGGAAAAGTTGCAGGATGCTTAGCCGCCTTCCTGTGTTTTTGCTCCGAACCGATACCATCCCAAACCGTCAAGGACCAATCGGATTTCTCCTTGTCAGTCAAATCAATCTTGACGCCTTCCGACCGATCAATACCCGCTTCGCCATTTGAAGCAAGCATGATATATTCATGGTTGCGCCTCATTCTGATTCGGCCAGCAGAACCATAGTTTACATTTTTGCCAGCGGGCTTAGCCCAACAGATATCCCCTTGATAAACAAGCCCCGCCTCCATCATCAATCTTGTTAGGTCTGACAGAACAGGAAACCGCTTCATATACTCAGCTTCCTCAGCAGATGTCCCCATTGAATCGACATTGCAGCAGAACATTCCGCCTTCAACTAAAACCCTTTTGATTTCAATGAAGCCTTCAAGCAAAGTATCAAGATATCTCTGATAAGCCATGTCATCATTCCAGTTTCCGTCATAATCTATCTTCGCCCCGAGATAAGGAACTGACGTGATGCAGCAAGCAACAGAACCATCTTCAATCAGCTTCATTCCTTCAATCCAATCAGCGCAAACAACGCTATTCAGCCTGATCGTTTTGCAGTTGGGTTTCTTTGGAGGGATGCCATTGTTTGCATCATTGCCGTTTGGATTCCGCTTCGGCTTTGGATTCTTCCTATTGCTGTTGGATTCGCCTTTGATATCATTGACAACTGAATTGATTGTTGAAGAACCATCTTCCAGCTTCGCTAGTTTTTCTTTGACGACCTCAGCAGAATAGTATTTTTTCAAAGATTGAAGAATGATTGTTGCTTTTGCAAGTTGACCCTCAGAAACCCCAGCCCATTTTGCAGCATCCTCGCGCCGATTGCCTTCCCCATCCTTGCGCTTTGTTTTTTTCAGCAGCCCGAACAAGTCAACTGCAATCTTGCAGCGTTGCCATGCGTTCATCTGGCGACGCTGAATATTCCGCTCCGCTCGGATCATTGCCGCGGCCGCTACATCCTCAGCTTCAATGAACAGGACAGGAACAGATTTCAGCTTCAATCGCTGAGCAGCTTTGTGACGGGCTACCCCGTCGATGATGACCGCTTGCCCCTTGGGATCGGTCCAGACCAGCAGCGGGGCTTCTATGCCGTTCTGGTCGATGCTGGCGCTGAGCTGGTCGGCCAGTTCTGGCGACAGGGGCGGGAGGGAAGCCCGCTTGTTGATGGAGGGGGAAGGGGTCAGTTCCGATAGGGGGAGAATATTTTTCACCCAGATAATGCCATGACCGGCAAAATTTAGGGTGAGATTAGCAATAGCATCTAAGTTGTGGCTGAGGAACGGCTTAGCGTTATGACATTGTTGACAGAACAGCGGGAAGCGCTATCAGATGACTACAAATCGCCTGTCATGGCTCAGGATTTGTTTCAGGGCTACAGGGGTCAGATTGCCGGGGCTGAGCAGCGAAGCCAACAGGATCAAACTGAGTAGGTCTGATAGACTCGGGGCGATGATTGGCCTAGCGATGCCTCAGTTCCAAGGCAAGGCTTACCCTTTGGCATCGAAAGAAAAAACAGGAAATCCCATGCATTGGAAATTTAAAACCTATCCTATCATATCAAGCTCCAGTGTTGACTGGGGCTACGAGATTGAGACCACCACCACTTATAACAAATCGGCTGTAATGCACCACAGACTTCCAATGAGTAGGAAAGATTTCTGGCTGTCGCTTGACTTGATAGGATACGGCTTTCTTTCTTTGCTAGGGCCTCAGGCCCTAGCCCTCGCATGCCCAACCTGCATGTGGATTTATGCAGATAAAATCAGTCCAATAGGGTTTATATCAAATTTTGGCATATTCAGTTATCTAGCTGTATCCGTAGCTGTCTCAGTTTTAGCATTTATTTTTGGAGCCATTCCAAGCGCCTCGCGAGAACTTGCACTTACGCAAGCTGGCAAGGAACGGGGAATCGAAAACCCTCACCGTGACCTGATAATAAAAATGAACACCTTCCCCTCATTGGGGCCAGCTTAAATTGTGAAACTGACTCAGAATAGAATCCTCAGCAGAACAAAAGTGAGAATGATGAAAAAACTTTGAAGTAAACAAAGGAAAAGAATCAAGTTAAGTCGAATAGATAAGTAGGACAGAAAAAGCGGAACTTCGCATACTCCCTTTTCTAGTCAACTGAATCATTTACATAACTAAAAAATAGATCATTGCGAAGTTCCGCCCCATAGGCCTAAAAATCTATGGGGGGATTTTTTTATGTCTAAGACAACTTAGGGTATGCAGGTCTAGCTTGCAAGATGGTTCAAATACCACGCCAATAAAACCCCAAAGCGCATGAGGGGTAAACTAGAACAAACATCAATGTCAGATGATTCAAGATTGGCATCCACCCATGAATGTAAGGTTCATCATCGGAACCATCCCCGATGATTACAGTGGTATTCGTCACCTCAAATGCTGAGGACAGATGACAACAATGAACAACATATTAGATAACTATGTTCCTTAGACTGAACGACACCCCAGCTAAGGAATGCCACGACTCATCAACAGCAATAACTGACAATGACTGTTGATGACTGCTAACTTATCTTGCAGCGATTGGGTCTAGTAATGAACTAGAATACAAAAGAATAACTGCATAAACAAATGAAAACAACCCGTATGGGAACCTTGGTCCAATGCTTGGTAACAGGCACCTGATTCTATCTTGTCCAATGAATCTGGATACCTTGGCCTGTCTTTTGGTCCGTAGCTATCCATGCCATACCGGCTAATGCAACGGATTACATGCCCTAGCTAATCATTCTATCTCATCTGAGGAAAGAATAGTTAGCTTGGGTGTCCTCCGCATCCGCCACCCGACACAGCAAAAAATTGCATTAGCTGAGTAATGTTGAGTAGAAAAAACTCAACTCCTAACTAACCTAACCCCGAAGCCAAAATTCGTCTACAACGACATTACGACGCTTTGGGAGTAATGACGTTAGTTGTTCTCGGCGAAGCCGAAACCCATTCAAATTAAGGAGAAAAGAACTATGGAACCACCGCTGCACTCAAAAAAGGAACTGGCAGTCTAGTCAAAATACGATTATGCGTCGCAGGGCTGCGACTTAATGGAGTGCCCTACAATTTACTTCAATCCTAAGATAACAGCTCCATTGAATTCGACCGGATTTTTATTCGAGTTGCTTTGCATGATGAGTTCTGCAACAAATTCCGCGCATTCATTGTTACTCATTCCTGTTTTTATAAACTTCGGCGGATTGGAATTGCAGACGAACGCCGATGATCCGCCCAGCAAGACACAAACTTTATCGAATTGCATTTTTTCTCGAAGTGTGGCAAGGAGGGATAAGCATTTTTCATGATCATCAAGGAATGCTGCGAAGCCATCTTGTATGTCGCCTTCACAAGACCACCCGTTACCCACAAACTTCAGGCCGAATTCATTCTTAGCTTCTTCCTCGTAGTCTTGGATTGAGGCCTTCGGCAGTTCCGATTTACCTTTTCTCGATTTAAACCAAGCCATTTAGTGCTCCTAGATTGTGCAATCTGACATTGTCCGGACAAGCCACTTCTATCCTAATCTTTCTTGATCCAAACACGAAATGGTCGTCTTTCAACCATAAGCCGACCCACGATAGTCGAACGTGAAAGTCGCCAGCGATCAGCATCGTCCCTGCCTTCTGAATTCGTTATGCTGCTAACATGACCATCGCCTTGCGGACGGGATTCAATGGCAAGTTCATATTGCCCGAAGATGCCCACAGGGATTTTTTCCCACGTCCCCTCCAAATCGGTATCGCCACTCAAAGATGCCATTACAGTATCTGCCAAAAATCCTGCTGACCTAACCCGGAGGGCATCAAGGGTGGTTATGTTCCAACGGCCCGGAATCTCGGCCGGCCTATAATCGGAACTCATGCCATACAACAATTTCAAGAATGGTTCCGGCGAATCGCCCGAGTAACAGTCCAAAACAAGGCTAACCCTATTTACAACTATAGACGTTGTTGTGAATCCATGCGTAAAGCCATTATTGAAATATCGCTTTGAAATCTCAACCCTTGGATAGTCGATCTGATAGCGGAAATCCAAGCGGACGTGCGGAGTTGATGAGCCACCAGCAATGATATTAGCACCACGCTCCTCAAACTCACGAACAATTAATGAACGAAATTGTTTTGCAGTCAACTCAGAATCTTCATAGGAGCCGACTTGCGAAATCTCAATCTGAACTTGATTGGTTCCCGCTGGCGGCATGAGTTCTGGGGCCAGCTTAATATAAGGGCCATTTGAATTGCAGCCCGAACAAAAAAACATCAGCGTCAAGAAAATGGGGAAACCCAAAAACCTACTTGTCAACTTTTTCATGATACGACCAACCTTGCCCTGTGAAGAAAAGAATCTAGCGAACGCTACCAATCAGTATATCCCGCAGCCATACCATTCGCAACCCCCGTGACAACGAGTAAGTTTGTTTTCTGCAAAAGGAGCCAGTCTTTTTTCGCAGAAAAAGAACAGATGAACAAAGAATCTGAATCACTACTGTTACAACTCATGCACGAAGTTGCAGCCTCACAGGCTTCAACAAATGCAAAGCTAGATCAACTCATAGAAACATCTAACAAGCATAACACGGCTATCTATGGGAACGGACAACCCGGACTCAAACAACGCATCGCAACAATAGAACAGA
>WURV02172702.1:0-14124 GCA_011762755.2 Epimenia babai | reverse complement strand
ACATTGTTATGCTGCGTGCTTAAATCCCTCCACTATATTCTGAACTGTGAACCGCTCTTAGAGCACGTTCTCGTGGCGTAGAGCGGGATATTAAGTAACCTATTTATTTATTTTATTTAATAGAAAATTTTATATAAATGCGTTAACTATTAAGGAAGGATGTGTATTTCAAAGGTAAAAAGAAGAATTCCAAACCTACCGACCAGAAGAAAGATGAAGGGGATAATGATTTTTGGAACTCTTGGTTCTCTCCCTCTAAAGATAAAGCGCAGGTGGTGGCTGCTTCATCTTCCCAGAAGAGCGAAGTCACCGAATCATCCACTTCCTGGGCATCAGAATCATCGTGGGGATTCCCCAGGTACGATGACGCGCCGTCCCACCAGTCAGAGACGGCGAAATCCGCTAAGGGTAAAGCTCCGAAATCTACGAAGGTCATAGAAAATAAATCTGCAAGGTCATTTTTGAGCGAGAAGCCAGACGTTCGTGTCGCCGAGAATTTACAAGCGCCTACAAAGACGGCGAGTTTGAATGAATTGAATAGTTTATCGTTGACGGATTCGTCGGTGTTGGTCGGTGAAACGTTGGAGACTGAAGACCTCGCTATGCTCGTAGAGGGCGATAGCGTCCAGACTGGGGATGATGCTGGTCGTGCATCACTCGATGTTAGTAAAGAGGAAATGTCAGCGGACGTGACCCACGAAGAGGTAAAGGTTGATCCGGAGTCGAATCGGAGCGTCGGTGAAAGCCACGATGGTTCGTTCTCCTTCGGCATAGCGAGCGTCTTTAGCAAGATCGAGACGGGCGTGTTGTCTCTAGCGAAGGATTTAACACCGCAGAAAAAATCTGTAGTCGATAAAAACATTCATTCGAGCGAGAATCGACAGTTGGAAGCAGCAGCCGATGATAATTTTGCTGAATCATCGCACGAAAAACGGACATCGGAGAGGTCGATTGGCGATGGTGGTCAAGGTGCGGCCCTGGAAACGGCGGTGATGGGGGATATGGGGACATGTATGGCTGATGATGTGGGTACTGATACCAATAAATCTGTTCCTGCCCACAGCCCAGATGTTTGCGGTCATAGTAGTCCTACAGTCATTCCTGATTACGCTAATTTAGCGGCTGCAAAGGGGGATAAGCTTCCCGATGTGATTTTAGACCAAATGGTTTATTTTGCTGGTTCAAGTGGTACAGAATGCACGGCGGATGAAGATACTACGAATCATGAAGTAGACATTATTAATATCACATCGAGTGATATTAATACATCACGTGATGTGATAGGTGATGATAAATATAACAAAACTGAGGGACATCACTATCCACACCCTGACATCTCGATATTAACAATAGCGCCCTCGTCTAATCTGTCTCTCTTTGGAAAGGGTGATATAGTTTCCGATCACCATCCCCATGATTTAGAAAATGTCGTCGCCATTCCTGACAAAAGTGCCGAGAACTTACGTGAGAATGACGGTGTGGTAAATGCAGAGAGTCGTAATTCGAGTGATGAAATTAGTATGAATGTGGTAATTGAAGGTTGTAAAATAAACTTGAAAGACAATAATACACAACCCTCAGATCATGTTTCTGACAGTCCAGACAATATCGTCGACAATTCCTGTAATGTTATTGACAATTCAGACAATATTACCGACAATTCCTGCAATATTATTGACAATTCAGACAATGTCGCTGACAATCCCTGCAATATTGCTGACATTTTGGAAAATATTGCTGACCGTTCGGACAATATTGCAGACAGTTCTTTCAATATTGTTGACAATTCCTGCAATATTGCTGACAGGTCTTGCAATATTTCCGACAGCGCGGACACTGTCCCCGAGAGTTCAGATCATAAAACAACAAACGGAGTAGTAACGTGCGAGATAATTGCGGAAGCTTGTTCTGAATCAGATACGTTGAAGAGTGATTCTGATGAACTGTTGGTTAATCAACGACAATCGGAAAAACTGCTGGATTCGGCTGATGGTAGTGGTTATACCTCATTATTGTCCATTTCGTCCAATAACGATTCTGTCAGTGACACAGGTGTGTTGATGCAGATGGATTCATCTTCGGTGACCTCCAATTCTTTCACGCAGAGTCAAGATAACGACGCCGACATGGTGTATTTAGAGGACACCATGCTACTTGCTCAGTCGGACTCGTCCGAGACGAGTAAACTAGACAGCAGTTGCGGGTCCGGCGAAACAATGACCCCGGCTGAAGGGGTCGGCGACTCTGGAGAACCGTTCAGGTTTCGCGAAGATACGACGCAAGTCGAGGTAACAAGCCAGAACGACGTCCGAGATGCTAATTCAGTAAATGACAACAGCGCCGATACGCCAAACGAAAAAATCGCGCCGTTATCTCCCAGTTGTAGCGGCGGTTTATACGGCGATGATTACCATATCGATCAGCAGCCATGCAACATGACGCAATCGTACGACGACTTCTCGCATATTTCCAGCGATCGCTTCGAATTCCTCAAGTCGGAGCCGAGCGACATCGAGATCGACACGACAACCTCGTCGGATATTGAGATCATTTCCGCGCCGACGACAAACGGAGACGACTGTAAGTCTCTCGATATGTCGCCGCTAAAGATATCGTTTCCTCAGACGCATAAACCCGTCTGCCATCGGCGCGACGATAGTTCGAGTTCAAGCAGCTACAGTCGCCCAGACCAGCCGAGTCCAGAACGCGATAGTCCGGAAAGGGGTGGATTACTCCGGATATGTGATGATGCGTACCATCCGGATATTTTACTAAAGGTAACATTGCGCATCTACTATTGTCACCTTTTTATCTAATTCAGGTATGAGAAATCTTCTACAGTCAGCGGATCATGTGCTTGGTATATCCTCCGTGGGTGTGGCTCGCAGCCTAACAGATAGTCCTAGCTGTCCGGTTTCCTGTTCGGTCACTCCACAGACTATATGTACTGTGTAAAAAAGTTCAGCTTATAGTACATTATAATATTTGATATAATATATATTGTATTATATCCATTAATTATACAAGAGCTGTTGTAATATCGCCGCTATTTCAGAAAATACATATTGCTGTGAGTGTGTAGGGCTCATAATTTTGGGTTATTTTCCTTACCCTAGTTCTGGGCTCAAAGGAACAAAAAGGTTTCCGGCACAAGATGTAATGTATTTTTTGGAAGTCATTTTAATAAAATAATTTTTTTTGACCTGAGTGATATCATTTTGATGCCAGTTGCATTAAATGGTAAGATATTCGTACTGGTAACATTGCGATTTTTGTCTCTGATCCTCGTGTAACTCCCGATCGATGCCCCCTTTTTTTGCGTTCCAGTTTTTTCAATTGACCTTACTGGTTGATGCACTACTCACTTGCACTCTATAGCATGCACTTGGCCTGCTATAAAATTAGACTCACCAAAAATGGTATTTTCTGTGTACCCAGCATAACAATTGTTTCATGTCCTGCGACCCATTGGCATGCCGTATAGCAGTACTAGAAGGATGCCATTGGGTATGGTTTTGTGCCGCAGAAACTGGCCGATGTGACGGAGGTGCTGCATGCACGAGAAGCCAAATTGCTGGAACTCAGCAAAGACAACGGCGATTTGTATGAAGCCAATGCTATACTTAGAAAGTACGTTCTTGTTATACAGTTTCTAAATAGCGCATATATAGATGGATATATTCTGACCGTGTGTAATTATAATTAATGCATATATGTAATTTATAGGCTTTATTATTGTTGCACTATGTATATAGTTTTGCCTTTTTCAGCATCCATATTGCGGTATTGTGGTATAGCAGAGATTACAGAAAATAACAATACTCTAGTAGAAAGAGCACCAGATGAGTGATTTGGAAGTCGTGGGTTTGGGCCCAATCAGTGCCAAGATTTTTAGTGTGTTACGTCTCTTCATGCACTAGTATGGCTAGTGGCTACCACCCATTAACATACTGGTATGACTGCATAGCAATTGGTAATGGTGGATCGCTAGAGTGCCATTTCAATAAACTCCAGTGTTCGAATCAACAACTTCAGACTGACCAGTCTGGTGCTCTACCAATCAAGCTATAAAGATTTCACCCTGTGTACACGTGCAAGTTGTACTTGATGCTGTAGACAGTCGCGCTCAATCGTTGCCCATTGAGATGTCATTTTCACACCGATGTCTCCAACAGCCAACTCCAACAACTCGAGACATCCCAAGAGTTGGAAATGCTCGATGTCAACATCCTCACTAAAGAGTTCACTCAACGACTCGGTGAATCAGACAAAAAAGTCGTGCAACTTAACAAGGTGACTTCATCGCAGTTTCCTGTTTACATAATCTACATATTGGTGGCACTTTAGGTGACCCACTTATGACATTAAAATATAGATGACCAGCTTATGACCGGCACTTTAGGCGACCTAATTTTGACTGGCAATTTAGGTGACCCGCTTATGACTGGCAATTTAGGTGACCCGCTTATGACTGGCAATTTAGGTGACCCGCTTGTGACTGGCAATTTAGGTGACCCGCTTGTGACTGGCAATTTAGGTGACCCGCTTATGACTGGCAATTTAGGTGACTCACTGATTCACTTGCATCTCGCGATTTAAGCGCCCTACTCATTTTGACTCGCAATTTAGGAAACCTACTTATAACTTAGATGACCTATTAACTCGCTATTTAGGTTATGGACCAGCGATCAAGATGACCTACGCACCAGCCATTTATGTGATCTATGCACGCAGCTCTATAGATGACCTATTCACTTTTTATTCATTTAGGTGACCTGCTCTTTGGCCATGTAAGTGACCTACTCATTATCAATTCAGCTAACCTATTCATTAGCAATTTCAGTGTCCTACTCTTCACTATTTATTGCAATTAATATAGGTTTACCTCTCTTGAAGAAAATTCATTCTGAAACAAGACAGCGAATGTTTCAACTACTAAATATTTTCATTCACGATGTCTTATAATTGTACCTAATGGTATCTACATACAAGGTGCAGTCTGTTTACAATGTCTCTTTATTGGATATTTTAGGATAAAGAGCAACTGCTGAAACAAGTGGAGAGTATCACTGAGGAGTTGTCTGCAAGGTTTGATACAAAATGGGCATCTTTAGTATTTACCATACACAGTCCACTATTCCACTTATTGCCATACCAGGATATATGAAATCAAATGAAATTTTTCAGTGAATGTTATTCCCTGGGTTTCCATCAAATATGCCACATTGCATTCACTACTATATGGTTAGATATGTTAGATAAGATTAGCTCGAACAGTTGATTTCAAGAGCACTTGCCGATTGTAAATATGTCATTTTCCCACCACAATCATTACGGCTGTTTCGTTCGTTGTGTTAACCATAGCATCAATTGGCTAGCGATGTAAACAGCCAATGATGGCTTAAACAACAGCTTTATCTCCGCTCATTGCACCAGACAAGGCGCTGGACATACATCCGAAAGGTCGATGCTGTGAGATCGTTCAGCTTTTCTGCGATGATCTTCAGCGAGTCATAGCCCCCATTAATGGAGTACAGTGCATCTCTTAGAGTTTTTATTGCCAAATAGTCATAAAATGTTTGGCTATTCCTTTATCTCAATTTTACCCAGATCAATTGACATTCGCAGTGAGCAAGCCGAGCCAGACATTGCCATTGTTCGTATTGTTCATTAAAGATGAAATCAGGTCGGCCTCACAAGTAGTATCTTCAGATAATGCGTGTCTTATTTGTATTGAGCGCGGCCTTTTTGGCCTTTCATGTGTCATGCAGGAAGGAGAGCCATCAGGTTGCCTACCAGACGTTGGTGGAGGAGAAGGATGAAGAGATTCGTGAATTGAGACTGGAAGGTTAGCCTCGATTTCAGTATAAAAATATGTCAGCGGTAATTGATATTTAGAAGTGAATGCAAATGTGTAGGCATTTATTCATATATAGACACAACAGCAGTCCTATATTCTAACCATATTTGAGATTAGGATCAAAGCAATAAACTGGCAATATGTATTAGCCTTTGTGGACTCAGTAACATTTCATAGCTTTGTTGCGTCAGCTCATTTTTGGTCGACCACGTTATGTCGATTCTTTACACTCTATGGAACGGCGTTTGTTGCAGTTCCGGAAAATCATCGAAAATCGCTGTGTATAATAAGAGACATTACTGTTTACTGCGATTATACTTGTATTGGTGCTGTAATTAACTCGAATATATATGTAGGTGGGTGCTTGGGGCACTCGGCCTGTTACAGGATACGATATTCGCCGTGCTCGAACACTATCAAGTCCTAGCTGCATGTAACAAACGTCTCGTGTCTCACTGGTCGTGGCTTGCAAAGTGCTGTCATATTAAATGTTAACACATAACATTGGAGCATTGCTACTTAATTATTGGTGGCAGTATTGGCTGCACACGCTGTGATAGGTATTCGAAAGTGGACGCAATAACCTGATTTATCATTCGGCTTGTATACGCAGCGATGCGCGTTCTTGCTGCAGGTGAGAAGCTGTCCAAGCAGCAGCTACAAGTCAACACGATCATCAAGAAGCTGAGGGCAAAAGAGAAAGACACCGAGGCGACGATGGCCTCTCAGAAGTTAGTCCTGTCCCGTGACACACACACAACGGAACGCACCCACAACGCAGAACGCATTCATAGCAGAACGCACTCACAGCAGAACGCACTCACAGCAGAACGCACTCACAGCACAACGCACTCACAGCAGAACGCGCTCGCAGCAGAACGCGCTCGCAGCAGAACACGCCCTCAGCAAAACGCACCCGCTGCAGAATGCATTCACTGCGGAGTGAGCACACAGCAGAACACGCGCACTTACAGCAGACCGCACTCACGGCAAAACGCACGGCAGAACGCGCTCACAGCAGAATGCACTTACAACAGAATGCACCCACACCAAAACACACCAGCAGCAGAATGGATACACAGCAGAATGAGCACACAGCAGAACGCACGAACAGCTGAATGCACTCGGAGCAGAATGCACTCACAGCAGAATGCACTTGGGGAAGAATGCACTCATGGCAGAACGCACTCATGGCAGAATGCATGCACAGCACAATGCACACACAGCATACATTAAATGTTTTTGTTTGATTAACGCATGTAATGTCATACCTCAGTAGCCCGGGGAAATTTTGAGCTGTACACACTGAAATACATGTTTTGAGACAGGGATCTTAAACATGATTTTTTGCAATAAGTAATTATTATTGGGCAGATGATACGCGTCCTCAGACCTTCATTCCATTATAGCTTTATTGATGTTGAATGTATTATACTTGCCACACACATATGGCTTGTCGTGTTAGTTATATCGCACATACGACAAATACCAAGATAACGCGATTTTTACTAACTGATATAAAGATTAACACGAGCTTTCGTATATGAAGTATACATTGTCAGGTAATGCGTGGACAGAGGTAGCGTAAGCGGTCACAGGCGTCACCCAATCAAGTACCTGGCTAAAGTATACGATGCACAATGCATAGAATAATTTCCCAAGATGTGATACCCCCCGCATAGTTAGTGGGACGGGGGTTTCATGAATTCTATCTTTATCTCTTGAATCTAAGTACATGGGCATCGGCGCCTGGATGTCAAGTGACAGTGTGGGGGGGAACAGGGCCTGTGGTTATCCCACGTTATCCCACCCGCTGTTACGATGAAAATGCATTACCGTGAACCCTGGTCCGCGTGTCTTGTAGGAAGAAGATCGAAGATCTAACAGTTGAAAGTACACACCTCAAGAATGTTCTAGATTCCAAGGATGAACTTGAGAAAAAACAAACAAGTTCGTGTCATTGTGTTAAACCATATAGCACTCGATTGTGTTTGGTGACACTTAGTGCGGAAAAATCAAGTCATATAAAAGTAGATCTTTTATTTTACCTATTCGGAAAGTAATTGCGCGAATTTCAGCATAAAGTGTTTAAAACTCCGTGTCTCCATGTGTCTTTTCTTAAAGGGTGAATGTATCCAGGCCTCCTCTACCATTTCTTTAGCTTTCAATGGCTCTTTAAACTATTTATGAGTAGCTTTAAAATAACCACGAGGCTTCGTGATATCAGCAATTCTTATCTTGAAGTTCTCCATTCTCATCGAATGCTTTATGTTCGTAGGTGCGATCAATGAGTTAAACGTTGCCCTAAGTCGTCAAAATGGTGAATATGTCGTGCTGAAGGTGAGTTCTAATCTACATAATTACTCATCGTTTATGATCTCACCTTAATTAACTGATGCTTGGTTTTTGTCTAATCCTTATTTCTATTTTTCGTATATCTATAATCATGAATGAGGCTGTTTACGGAGGCACGGACCATATCAACAAGGACTACATGACCGTGCACTCGCAGAAAAATGTATCCTAAACCTCTAGCTATTTTCGTGAATAATAAATATAATTTAGAAATAGAAAATATACTTATGTAATTTGTGAGCTGAATGTAAATGTCACCGGACCAGATATCCCCAGCCAATATATTCAATCAATTGGACTGCCAGTTGCACTTTTTGGAGCGCACTGGAATGTTTTCTCATGCCTGATCAATATAGTAGATATGTACTTGAATTACCTAAAATTTTTGAATAATGAAAAATAAAAGGTAACACCTTTTAAGACAAAACAAAAATTTATTGAAACCCGAGCTTTCACAGACACACGAAGCCTTTTTTTTATTTATTTGTATAGAATAACGTGGCTACCCCACCTGGGTCCTTATAACTTTCTAATTTTTGATTGGCACATATTATGCGCCGTAAATGTAATGAAATTAAATATATTTGATTAAAGTTCAGTAGCTCACTCAGGGTTTAAAATGTTAAGGTGCTATACAAATTTGGTATGACAGCCTTGGAATGATTAACAGTGAGTTTATGTATCATGAAATTATGAAATACATTTCAGTCAAGTGAACTTAGCTTTGTAAGTATCTGGTATATTATAGACGAAGGTGATTTCTTGGGTGGAATTGGCAAGATAGTTGCAAAGTGGAAATGAAACAGAAAGTGAAAGTGGATGGAAATGGAAATTCAAGATGGCAGATGTGTAGAGAAGATGACCATGTGTGCTGACATGTCTGTTGGTTGTGGTAGCAGGGCATAGTTTGTTTGTGTTCAATAAGTGAATCAAGTTAATGAATAAGTTGATTTAAGTTTGTTTAGTGTGAGATTTTGTAAATATTAGAAATAATGATAGCTCACAAATAATTGTTACAAATGAGACTTGGGAGTTTGAAAAAGTGACTGGAGTTTGAAACTCCTCCAATATTTAGTGGGAAGAAACCCTGCAGTAGCTGAGTGGATGAACTCAAAGTTTGGCAGACGATAATAAAGATGCATGTTAAAAAGCAAGGTCAGCAATAACACTGAGTTATTCGAAATTTTCCATAAAACAGCCGGTGTAAGAGCGACAATTTTCTTTGAACTTATTGTAGAAAAAATACTCAATGATGATGGTTTAGAGACGTTATTGGACTTTCTCAATTCTCTATATAAGAATGGTTTCTGAAGGTTACACATATTTTAACCATTTTTATAATTGGCACTAAAATGGTGGTGGAGAATTCAATAGAAATTGAGAGATTGTACAATAAAGAGATAGGATGGCATTGCCAGAAGCTATTTTGGTATTCAAATTATTGGATAGAACTGATGAAATTGCATCACACACTAAAATATTTGGGTGACATTTTGCCACTGCGACAAGGACAAATTGAATAGATACATATAACCCTGTATATATGTTTAAGGTATGATATTTGAGTTTTTTCCATAAATAATATTGATAAAATTTCAAACTTATGATGGGATGATGGGTAAAACGTAGTGAGGTAACGAGATGGCAGGTATATATGCAGCATTAGAGACAGCACCAACAGCGCCACACGACGAAACACAGCCACATCCACAAGATGGCCTCACCACTAGGGCTAGAACATACCATCAGCCTAAGTGGTAAAAGTGGTACAGTTAATTCTTTTGATAAATAGATGGAAAGAAATGCACAGAAAAACCTATACCTCTGATGGGACTGAGACTGGTATTGTTTTTTTTCTGTGCATTTCTTTCCATCTATTTATAGAACCACATTGTCTAACCCCTTAACGATCACATTTGATAGATAGGAAAGTCAAGACTTGAGGTGTTAAGTTGCGAAATATTTATTTTATTATATTTTTACATACATAATTATATTTGAGAATTATATACGTATAATCGTTTGTAGAGTGAACTAGAAGAGAGCCAAGAGAAATGTCGCAGTTTACAGACGGCGCTCGATGCTTCATACAAGTTAGTCGTTACATAGTTTAGTTTTACCACTTGGATAGTAGACACTCGTTCGGGTAATCTGGCTGTTTAGGTGAGCCTCAGGATACTTGAGAAGATGATTTTTAACTCGGTCGCTTTTGAATGTGTATCGGTTATTGGATACACATCCAAAAGCACATGGATACACATCCAAAAGCACATGGATACACATCCAAAAGCACATGGATATACATCCACAATTGTTGGATTATCAATTGATAATTATTCAATCTACCTGGCTAAATATCATGCATATCTCCACTATTTAAGAATTTATCATGATGAAAGATAAGCCACACGTTTACTTGTGTAGTTTATCACATATATCAAGAGCCAATTTGCTGCTACCCACACCTATATATTCAAATTTATTGGCCGTCGTCTATCTGACGTATCTACTGCGATCGGGTTCAACAAAGAACGAACCTTTCGTCATTCTGACGAGGGAAACAAGATAGCCACACGAATATTGGATCATAAATTTTTATTTCGGATATGTGTGAGCAAACACAAAATGATAAGATCATCATTTCAAACGAAGTGTAACTAAGATTTCTCTATCAACTATCAGTTGCCAAGCAGTGACGTGACTGTGAGTAATGCTATTGTGCCATACATGCTTGTAAAGGTAACGTAGCAAAAAGTGTAATATAAAACCCTAGATTCATCATCAAACCTCCCATTGTTATTAAATATTTTATTGAATTATCGCTGATTTATTGAGGTGGATTTTATGGCAGTTTCATGGATGAATATTTAGCGGTCATTACCTCGTGGTTGGGCACTGGCTGCATTTGTGTTCAAGGGAAATAGCCGAGCTTCACAAAGCCAACGCGGCCATGGACAGCCAGGCGAACGAGGCTGCTCTGAGTGCGGAGACATCCGCCCGAGAAGAGCTCAAAGTGACACTGCACATGGAGCAGGCGAGGCACCGGCAAGAGCAGGACAACCTCGTCGCGCAGGTCGGCGGCGATTTGTATTAATATACAGTACACACTGGTACATGATCTGTTTAACATCGCGCAGGTTGGCAGCGGTTTTATTAGTATACAGTACACACTGGTACATGACCTGTTTCTTATTGGGCAGGTTGGCAGCGGTTTTATTAGTATACAGTACACACTGGTACATGACCTGTTTCTCATCGCGCAGGTTGGCAGCGGTTTTATTAATATACAGTACACACTGGTACATGACCTGTTTCCCATTGGGCAGGTTGGTGGCAGTTTCATTAGTATACAGCACACACTGGTACATGACCTGTTTCTTATTGGGCAGGTTGGCAGCGGTTTTATTAGTATACAGTACACATTGGTACATGACCTGTTTCTCATCTGGTAGGTTAGGGGCGATTTTTATTAACATACAGTACACACTGGTACATGACCTGTTTTTCATCGGGCAGGTTAGGGGCGATTTTTATTAATATACAGTACACATTGGTACACGACCTATTTAACGTCGCGCAGGTTGGCGGCAGTTTTTATTAGTATACAGTACACACTGTTGACAGTTTTCCCTCACTAGAACGGTACAAAAACAGCATCTGTTGCGATTGCTTCTGATTATGCGCTATAACTTATTACATGACATTGCATTGATAGATAGATGACATGAGGCTGAGTATGGCTCGAATGGAGAAGGAACATGGTCGGCGGGAGGATGTGTTGAAAGGGGAGATCACCTACCTGCAGCAGGTCAGCCACTAAAACAACTACACTACAGCTTATAGTCTTAAGGGTTTCCAATGTAATCCACAGATATCGCTAATGTCATTGAAGTTTGGCTAAAGTTTTTTAAAACTGACCATGAGTCTGAGTTGATTAGGCTTGGCTGAGAGACGGCTAAATTTGGGTCCGGCTAGGCTAGTGTTAGCGTAACTTGGGTCCGGACTTTACCAGCAAGTTGGCTACAGTTGGTGTACGTTGGTTCACTGTTGATTGGCGAAACTTGGCCTAGAGTTGGCGAAAGATTACTGCGAGTTTGTAATATTTTAATAATTGGCTTTTGGTTTATAAAACTTTTTGTGTCGTAGGCATTATCTGGTCACAATGACTAAGGGAATATATGGCACTTAAAATAAAACATTATTATTATCAAATATAACTATAATTGAATCACATCTATTTTTATTGACTAAATAATTCTATATATTTGTATTTAAATGATCAAGCAACTCAAATTTCTGAGTAATGGTCGTGTCACCTGTTTGTGGCGGAAGGCATAATCCAATTTTTTTTGTTCATGGAATACAGAGCAAAAGTAATGAATATTAATTAAATCAAGTTATCAAATGTTGGTGATAAATAAATCTACCTCCGCTACAATAATATTTCCATCCTCTTTAATTCTTAGAAATGTCACTATAAGCGTCAAGTGTCTAATATTCATCAATTTTTCTTGTCGATGTCGCAGAGAGTGCAGGAGGGAGAGGACAGAAACCAGGAACTCACCCAGACGGTAACATCAGGTGAGACGCGCGCGGCTGTGTCCTCATCTTAGATATAATAAACTTGATGAATAAGGTGGCATTTGACTAATTAAAATATAATTGATACATGTATCTGTAAATATGCACAAATAGACCAGCATTAGTACATTGTTTCGGCTGTCATCGGCTTTTTTCAAAGCTAGTGTGGATTGCAATTATTACGATTTTGAAGTTGTCACCCCGGGTGTGCGTGGGGCGGGGAGATCAGCGTAGTGTGTGTGGTCGCGCCATGTGATACAGTGTCATCAAAATCATCCGTATGATGGATGATCCGCCTATATGTAATCTATCTGCAACCGCTGCCCACACCTTGCAAGGCTGACAGGATTTAAGACACTTGTTGCCGCAGGTGTACTGCTAAAATTGGGAATTGAATTACAGTTCTCAGGTATTCTACACCTACAATTTATCCACTTAACGATATTTCCGCCCATACAGTAACATCATTAATTTGTGTTATGGAAGCCTTAGTACAAATATAAGGTTAATAATGCAACTTGTTTTAAAATTGACGTTTGTATTGCATATGTGATTAAAACTTTGTCATACATATATTCACGGTAACCCTTTACAGCCCAGAATTTTTATCAAGTTTCTGTGTAAGCATTTTATACAAAACTCACTGTTCAATATTTCGCAAATTTGTAATGTCTGGCTAACACGACAGATACGCAGTCTGCCTTATTAACACATGGAGTCTGCCGTATTAACACGTGCAGTTGGCCATATCAACACATGCAGTCTATCCTATTAACACATGCAGTCTGCAATATTAACACGTGTAGTCTACTCTATTAACACATGCAGTCTACTCTATTAACACATGCAGTCTACCCTATTAACACGTGCAGTCTGTCCTATTAACACACGCAGTTTGTCCTATTAACACATGCAGTTTGCCCTATTAACACATCCAGTCTGCCCTATTAACACATGCAGTCTGCCCTATTAACACATGCAGTCTGCCCTATTAACACGTGCAGTCTGCCCTATTAACACGTTCAGTCTGCCCTATTAACACGTGCAGTCTGCCCTATTAACACGCGCAGTCTGCCCTATTAACACGCGCAGTCTGCCATATCAACATATGCAGTCTGCCCTATTAACACGTGCAGTCTGCCCTATTAACAGGTCCAGTCTGCCCTATTAACACGTCCAGTCTGCCCTATTAACACGTGCAGTCTGCCCTATTAACACGTGCAGTCTGCCCTATTAACACATGCAGTCTGCCCTATTAACACGTGCAGTCTGCCCTATTAACACGTGCAGTCTGCCCTATTAACACGCGCAGTCTGCCCTATTAACAC
>WURV02172691.1:0-14126 GCA_011762755.2 Epimenia babai | reverse complement strand
TTGCGGCCATTGCGGGACGATGAGCCCGATGATCTGTATGAAATTATCCGCACTCGCTACGAGCGAGGCTCCACCATCATTACCACCAATCGCGATGAGGAAGAGCTGGGTGCCCTCTTCGTTGATCCGCTTTTGGCTAGCGCCGCCATGGACCGGCTGCTCCACCACGCCCACGTACTCACCATCGAGGGCGAAAGTTATCGCAACCCAAAACGCCGTCGGCGCAAGCCGGCAGAGGAGAGGAAATCATGATGCCAACACGACGCCAAAATGATCACTTTGGCCCGCCCGAGTGGTCCGGACCAAAAGCGAAACGCGCGGGCGGAAATGCCTACCCAAAACCGTGGCCACTTTGGCCCGCCCACTCGGGATCACTTTGGCCCGCCCTTGACAATCGGTGAGGTTCATCGTAACAGCGCGCGGTCCATTGATATGTCCGGGCTGAACACTTTCCCGGGCTTTTCGTATCCGTTGTCGCGCGGATTGAGCGACAACGGGGGCACCTCGCCCTTGATTCTATCAGCTTGGTGCCCTCGAGCAGAACACGAACTATTCGATATGCCACCAGGCGCCTGCGGCTCCATACCGTCTCTGTTTTATAAACCTTCCCAAAACTCGAGCCACTTTCAGTTTGGCGAGAGCCCCTGGAATGTACAGCACTACCCAGCCCCAGTGAGTAAGCCCTTCGTTACGCGAGGATTTTCGGGGGACGATCACAATGTCTCCGTAAAAACCAGTCTTACCTTGGGGGCTTCATTTACAATCGACTCTCCGCTGCTTGACCAACTCCGCTTTGGACCCTTTTCCGTCGGCTTTGCGGACTTCTTCCTGGGCGGAATTAACGGTAATCTGGGCATGTTCCATAGCTTTAGCGATAGCGTGTTCGCCGACACCACATTGACCGGTGGATCCCCGGAACCAATTTCTGGCATCCGGGTGCAACCCGCAACCGCGGCCACCGCCAGTGGAAAGCTTCCACATGTCTCGCTCCGGCTTTCCTTCAAGCTCGATATCTGGCCTCTCGACATCGATATCTCCTTCAAGGTGCCGCTGATTCCAGAAACGCCTGAGCAGGACATTGCCAACTACGTAAACAACTGGGACCAGGCCCATAGCTTTACTCTTGGCACAGGCTCCAACCTGGGGGACCCCACGTCCAAGCCAGTCGTAAACTCCTACCTCCCTGGGGCGGGGACCCACCAGAGCTTTGCAGCTAAGTCGGTTGAAGAATGCTTGGCATTGCCCGAGATTGAAGATAGCTCCCCCGCGCCCTGCGACGCCGTGACCGAAAGCGCCCCTGCGGGAGACGTAAATATGTGCATGTTCGGCATGGTGCACCCGATGGAACAACACCAAGACGTTCCCGACTTTTTCAAGAACCCGAGCGCGAATATTTGCAACGATTACGCCGCGCTCGCCAATGGGCCGGAGGGTGCATCTCTAACGCCTGAAATGCGAACTTGCTTTACGCAGGCTTATGGCTTCCTTTGCGGCGGGACATCGCAAAGCCAGGTTCACTCCTGGGAGGCCACCGTGCCGAACGTATCTGGCGGTGAGGATGTGGTCAGCTATACAAATCGACGAGTCGTTGCTCGGCGCATGGCCGCGACAACATCTGGAGCGAACCCCGACTCTGCCGCCGTGACTGGCGTACTCCATAGCTGCCTCCTCGGCGTGCAGGCTGAGTTGGGTGGCGGTAGTTTGGATAATCAAACCGCCAACTGGTGGGTAAATCAGATGTTCGGCTTCGGCCCCTGTGACGAGAACGCACGACTCTTTTCCAGTAGCGAGATGGTTAGCGTTGGCAACACCGCTGGGACTGTCACTGCGGGTGGTGCTTGCCACTGATAGGTTTGCTGCGATTCGATCAGTGAAACACCCAGCAACGACTCTCTTTGCTGGGTGGTACCGGATCTAGAGACGAAAAAACGCCGACCCCAAGGAGGTCGGCGTTTTTCATTTCAGCTAAGAACGCTAAAGGAATAACTTGCCAGCCAGGTCAGCCTTCAGCTGCTCGGCCCGATCGGTCGCTTCCCAGGTAAACTCGCTGCGACCAAAGTGGCCGTAGGCTGCGGTGGCGCGGTACTTGGGCTTGAGCAGGTCAAGCTGATCGATGATGGCCTTGGGGCGCATATCGAAGTTCTCCAAGATGTAGTTGCCGAGCAGATCTTCCGCCACCTTGCCGGTGCCGAAGGTGTTTACGAACACGCCGACAGGCTTGGCCACACCAATGGCGTAGGCGATTTGGACCTCGCAGCGGCGAGCAAGGCCAGCGGCCGCCACATTCTTGGCCACGTAGCGGGCGTAATAAGCGGCGCTGCGGTCCACCTTGCTCGGGTCCTTGCCGGAGAAAGCGCCGCCGCCGTGACGACCCATGCCGCCATAGGTGTCCACGATGATCTTGCGACCGGTGAGGCCGGCGTCGCCCATGGGGCCGCCAATGACGAACTTGCCGGTGGGGTTGATGTAGATCTTGGTGTTCTTGTCGATGAGACGGGCGGGGATCACCTTCTCGATCACCAGGCTGCGCACCGCTTCTTCGATTTGCTTCTGCTTCGCATCTTCGCTGTGCTGGGAGGAGACGACGATGGCGTCCACCCGCACGGGCTGGTTGTCGGCATCATACTCCAAGGTGACCTGGGTCTTGCCATCGGGGCGAAGGAAGGCAGCCTGGCCGCTCTTGCGGGCTTCGGTCAGCGCGCGGGTCAAGCCGTGGGAGTACTGAATGGGTGCGGGCATGAGCTCGGGGGTTTCGTCGCAGGCGAATCCGAACATCAAGCCTTGGTCGCCGGCGCCTTGCTCTTTGAACTTGCCGGAACCCTCGTCCACACCCTGAGCGATATCCGGGGATTGACGCTCCACCGCTACCAAGACGGCGCAGGTGTTGGCATCGAAGCCCATGCTGGAGTGGTTGTAACCAATGTCGTTGATGGTGGCGCGCACAATGTCGGGGTATTCAATATTGGCGCTGGTGGTTACTTCGCCGGCCAAGATGGCGTAGCCGGTCTTCACCATCGTTTCACAGGCCACGCGAGCGTGCGGGTCTTGCTCTAGGATGGCATCCAAGATGGCATCGGAAACGTTGTCACAGATCTTGTCAGGATGACCTTCTGTTACGGATTCCGAAGTGAATTGATAGCGAGTCATGGATCGTCCTTGGGTAGGTTCGGCAGTGCAACAAGCGTTGGTTAGGAGGTCCCCGCCTCAGGCCCCCGCCAGCAGTGGTGAGGGAGGCGGATTAGCGAGTGGCGCGCGGCACTCCCAGGCGCACGCTCAGCTTGAGACGGAAAAGCAAGGGCCTGCCTTAGAAGCGCCGCAGCCATCTGTCAACTTGGGGAGGTCTTATCCTCCACAATCTCTCCGATTCTTTACGCCCACACTGCAATAGCGCGGCGGCGGTTGTGCCTCAGCCCGAAGAGGGGGGCTTGGCGAGAAAGGGCGGAATCTCGACGCTGTCGCTCTCGCTTGCTGGAGGCGGGGGCAACATGGAGGACGCCCGCTGGCCGGGCTCGGGGAAGCCCTCGGGGCGGTACCAATAGTTCGGTAGCTCGGCGTCGCCGAACCGAAGTGCGCGCAGCGCATCCGCTGGGTCCACCGTGTGATGCAGGGCAAGCAAGGGCGCCTCGCGCCGAATCGCTTTCAAAATCACGTCGATGAGGCCGTCGGCGGGGGCTACCACCGCCACCGCCTCTAGCTCTCGCCGCCTGCCAATATAAGAAATCGCTGCTTGGGCGATGTCATGGGCGGCATCAAAGCTGCGCAATTGTGGGCAAAAGAGCCCCACCTGGCGGAGTGGGACTGAAATCCGCTCCAGTTCTCGCTCGCTGCTCGCCAAGAGGTTGCGAAAAGCATCGGCGGTGAGGTGCCGATGGGGGTACTCGATGCAACTTGTGCCGGCTCCGACAATCACGTAGCGGAAGCCAGCAATTTCCACCTTGGTATGCACGAAGATCCCCATGGCTTTGGCCTACGTGATATGGCCGCTGGGGGCAATGCGCTCAGGCCTCAAATTTACGATTCGTGAAACCCGCCAGATAAAGGCGCCAAAGCTGCAACGTGTTCACACCCCCACACGCAGCGGCGAGCGGCTTTAGGTAGGGTGGGAGGCGCCCGGGCGGCATCCTCCAGCCGCAAGGATCTTGGCAATCGGCCCCCAGCCAGGATAAACGTAGTAAATTGACGAGTTGGCGTGCGCGCGACAACGCCCGAACGCCCTCCAAAGGCCTAGCTCGCCTGCCTCCTCCGCTGAGGTTGGCCCGCGATCCTTTATCGTCTCTTGCGTCCAACCTTTGCCTGAGTATCTTGCCCGCCATGAGTGAATCGGAACAAGCCGCAACGGAAGAAACTACCTCGCAGCCTCCTCCCGCCGAGCCTGCGGCAACGTCCAACGATGAATCCGCCGCCGAAGCTGAGGCCACGAGTGAGAGCAAGGCTCCAAGCGAGCCACCGCCTCCCACCCCCGAAGAGCTCCTGGCGAAGGCCAAGGGTGATATTGCCAACCTCAAGGATCGCTTGCTGCGCACAGCGGCGGACTTTGACAATTTCCGCAAGCGCAATCGCCGTGAGGTGATCGACGCCGAAGCCCGGGGCAAAGAAACTTTGCTCAAGGAGCTCCTGCCCGTCTTTGACAACCTCGAGCGCGCGGTCGCCTCCGCGGAGACGGCGAGCGATGCCAAGTCGGTGGCGGATGGTGTGAGCATGGTGCTCCGCCAGTTCCTCGACACGCTGGGTCGCGCCCAGATTGTGCGGGTGGAATCGGTAGGCAAGCCCTTCGACCCGATGGTCCACGAGGCCATCAGCCACCAGGAGTCCGCGGAGCATCCGGCGGGCACCATCGTTGTAGAGGTCCAGCCCGGTTACCGCCTTGGCGAGCGACTTGTACGGGCGGCGATGGTTGTGGTTGCCAAGGCTCCCCCCGAGCCGGTGGCCGACGAAGCTGCGGCAGAGGCTGATTCCAGCGAGGAAGATTCCAACGCCGAATCGGTAAACGAGAGCGAGAGCTCCTCGGAGGAATGAGTTAGCTGATGCCCAAAGTTATCGGAATAGATCTTGGTACCACCAACTCTTGCGTCGCTGTAATTGAAGCGGAGTTGGAAGGTGGTGGCAGCATTTCGGACATCAAGGTCGTTCCGAATGGCGAGGGGGCGCGGACAACCCCTTCGGTGGTCGCATTCTCCCAATCGGGTGAGCGGCTTGTAGGGCAAGTGGCAAAGCGCCAGGCCGTCGCGAACCCGGAAAATACCGTTTACGGCGTGAAGCGCTTGATGGGCCGGAAGTTTACGGACGACGACGTCTCGGAGCAGGTAAAGCTAGCGTCGTACATCATCACGCCGGCGCCCAATGGCGATGCCTGGGTGGAGGCACGGGAGAAGGAATACTCGCCGCCGGAAATCTCCGCCATGGTGCTCAGCGCCCTCAAGCGGACCGCCGAGTCATTCTTGGGCGAGGATGTGGAGGATGCGGTGATCACCGTGCCGGCCTACTTCGACGACGCCCAACGGCAGGCCACGAAAGACGCCGGCAAAATCGCAGGGCTCAACGTCAAGCGCATCATCAACGAGCCCACCGCTGCCGCCTTGGCGTACGGCATGGAATCGGAAAAGTCCGAGCGGATTGCCGTTTACGACCTTGGCGGAGGCACCTTTGATATCTCGGTGCTCGAAATCGCCTCGGGGGTGTTTAACGTCAAAGCCACCGGCGGCGATACCCACTTGGGCGGCGAAGATTTCGATGAGCGCATTATCAACAAGTTGGCCGACGACTTCGAGAAGGAGAACGACGTCGATTTGCGCAAGGACCGCATGGCCTTGCAACGTTTGAAGGAAGCTGCAGAGAAGGCCAAACATGAGCTTTCGTCCTCTCTGCAGACGGAGGTCAACCTTCCCTTCATCGCTACCTCCGCCGGGGGGCCAGTTCACCTGGAGCGCACGCTTAAGCGCAGTGAGTTGGAGATTCTCACCGCGGATTTGGTGGACCGAACCCTGGACGCTTGCCGCTCCACCCTCGAGGACGCCGCTCTGACGGTGGATGATATCCAAGAGGTTATCCTCGTGGGCGGTATGACCCGCATGCCGGCCATCCAGAAAGCCGTAAAGAGCTTCTTTGGAAAGGAGCCAAATAAGGGGGTCAACCCCGACGAAGTTGTGGCCTCTGGGGCGGCGATTCAGGGCGCGGCCCTGAGTGGTGAGATCGAAGAAGTGCTGCTGCTCGATGTCATCCCGCTGTCCATTGGTGTTCAGACCGGCGGCGGTGTGTTTACTCGCCTGATTGAGCGTAACACCACCATTCCAACAGAGCGGAGTGAAGAGTTTACCACTAGTGTGGACAATCAGTCGTTTGTGCCCATCCATGTGCTTCAGGGTGAACGTGAGATGGCCGCTGATAACCGCAGCTTGGCGGAGTTTGAGCTTACGGGTATTCCGCCAGCCCCTCGCGGAGTCCCGCGCATTACCGTAACGTTCCGGGTGGATGCGGACGGCATCCTCGAGGTGGACGCGGTGGACGAGGCCAGCGGCCGCAAGCAAACAGTCAACGTTACGCCAACCAGTGGCCTTTCCCATGAGCGCATCGATGAGCTTGTGAACGAGGGCGAAGAGTTTCGGGAAACCGACGTGCTGCGCCGGGAGATGGCAGAGCTAAAGAACCAGGCGGAGACGCTGCTCTACACCACCGAGCAAGCCCTTGAGGGTTATGCAGATATCCTGGAGGAGAGCGTCGTCGATGCGGTAAAGGCCGATGTGGAAGGCTTGCGCGGCTTGCTCTCCAGCGGTGGCGACATTCAGAGCATTCGGGACGCCTATCAGCAGCTGGAGCAGGCGGCTTTTCAGATTGCCGAGAGTATGTACGCCGACGAAGAGTAGCGCGCTCTTACGCTCTTACATGCCGTAGCGAAGTGCCTGGGCTTCGGGCAGCTGGCGCATATCCTTCCAGACCTCATGACAGCTTTGGTAGCGATAGGCTTCCCGCCGCCGAAGCATCTTGGCGATGACATTTCCGAAGGGCGTGCCCATGGCCTCGGCGGCCTGCCTGGGCCTGCCTTCAGCTACCTGCTGCACTAGCTCATCGTAGCCGAGACTATAGTCAATGGCCTCGTAGCCCGTGAGCATTCGGTAAAGCAGCAGGCCTATCTGATAAATATCTGATTGGCGTGTGGTATATCCGGCCTTAATGACCTCCGGGGCCATAATGGCATGGTGCACCACAGGTGGTCGGGCGCTGCCCTGACCCCGCAATTCTTGGGAAATGCCGAAGTCGGCAATTTTGACCGTTGGCTTTTCCGCAAGCGTGAGCAGCACGTTGCCTGCGTGCAAATCCGTATGCACCAGGTCGTTGTCGTGAAGGTATTGGACTGCAGCCAAAATCTGCCGAGCGAGGTCGATGACAAGCCCCGGCGAAAGCGGCTCCACCAGCAGATCCTTGAGGGTATGGGGACACCATTCAAGGGCCATATAGAATAGGTGGCCCGCCTCGAAGGCATCATGCATGTACACCACCCCGGGGTGGCGCAATGCCAATAGCCGGGCTGCCTCCTGCGACCATTCCTTTTGGACTTCGTGGTAGGCCCGGTTCGCCGGTACGAGCAGCTTCAACGCGAAGCGCTGATCGAAGGGGCCCAAGGCCTGGTAGACGGCGCCGTAGGCACCCCGACCTACCTTCTCACCCACCAGGTAACTGCCCCGGGAGGAGTTCAGCACGTCGCCAGCCATGGGAAAGTAGAGCGCCGGAAAGGTACCCGTTGCAGGGGCGACGGGCCTGCGCGTTCCGGAGCCCGTCGCCGAGGCCCCATCGCCCGGGGGGCGACCGGAGGGAGGACCAGCTGGCGGGCGCAATGTGCCTTTGGAGGGATTGGTTGGCATAGGCGGAGATCCGTGCGCGCGCCTTGGCCAAACGACCCGAAAGGCCCAGAAGCGGAGGCGACGCACACCGAGTGTTCAACGTTTGCTGCCGCGATGCAATACCGACCCGCCCCTAGGCCCTAAGGAAATCAGGGGCTATCGAGCACTAGTTGGGGCCGCAAACGGGCGAGGGTTCGGCGGCCAATCCCGCGTATGCGAAGCAGGTCGCGCACGCGCCGGAACCGTCCCCCGCGCATCCGTTTGCGCAGGCCCACGATGGCCTGGGCCCGCTTTGGCCCGACCCCTCGCAATCTTGTCAGCTCTTTGGCGCTGGCAACGTTGAGCACCACGCGGCCATCAGGCAAAACCCCCTTCGGGCTACGCTTTGGCGCATCCTTCGAGCCGGCAGGCGCCACCCCGCCATGGCCCTTGGGTGCGGCTTCATGGGCTGCCCGGTTCCCCGTCCGACCATTGGGCGGGCCAGGCTTCGGCTTGGGTTTGACCTGCGACGGGTGCGCGGCCGCCGTTGGGGCTTCGCTTTGGCCTTTGATGGGGAGGCTTTTTGGGGCAATGCCGTTCGCCGCGTGGCCGATAACTGCAAAGAACCCAAAGGCCATCGCGCAAAGGCAGAGTTTTGCGAACATTCTTAGTAGCCGGCTTTGGCCATAACGTTGCAGTCGCGCTTGTAGCGTCAACTCACTGCCCCTTGAGCAACCCTGCGGGGTCCGCCACTGCGGGGCATGGGGCTGCTAGCATGGGATTCTTGGCGTGCGTCCTTGGGGGTGTAGTCCCTAAGTTGCAACTTTCCACCCACTGGAATGGCATCCAGCAGCAGGTTGATGGAGCCATCCCGGTTTACCATACCCACGCCAACACGGGTCCAGTAGGAGCGCTCGCCCCGCTCGGTGATCTGCCAAATAATCTTCATTGCTTGTTTGCTCATAACTTCCTTCTTTCCAGTGCCAGGGCGACGTGCCGCCGGCGCCTCAACTGGTCGACCCAGCGGGGAAGTTGTTGCAAAAAAGCTCGAACTATTTTGAATCGGGCTAGCCTGCCCGCACGCTTTCCGGCGTGTCCGCGGTCTGTAGCCGGCTAAGCCGCTGGGCGATCCAGGAGTTGACAATCGGCCAGGTCGTAAGCGGGGAGTTCGTTCCGAGGACCAAGTCCAGATGACCCGCGGGGAGCAGGCGGTACGTCTTATCGCCGGCCCGGCTGCGTTCGTAGGCGGTGCGCACGCTTTCAGGCGGGGCCAAGTCGTCTTTCGAACCCGCGATTACCAATAGCGGCATGTCTTCTTGGGATTCGAAAGGCAGCCCAAGGTTATCCATTCCGCCAGGTTGGTCCGGGTCCCCCCTCTCTTCTGCCCAGCGAAACATCTGCTTTACGACCGCCACGCTGCCCAAGTCCATGGACAGGGACATATGTTGGGAAAGCACCCGTTTTTCCACATTGTCCGGGTGATACCCGCGAAAGGGCAGAAAGTAGATGGGGCTTTCCACAAAGCGGCGGCTCAAGCGCACCACCTCGCCCACGGTGTGCAGCTCCAGCGCGAACTCGTCGAGCACTTTTATGCGCTTATCGAGCCCGTGAACAAGCCGCGAAATCAACCGCAGCCCCCGGGTTCCCCGGGTGAAGTGATAGGGGCTACCAATGGTGATAACGCCCGCCAAGCGCTGCGGGTAAAGCGCGGCCATGCCGTAAGCAACCAGCCCCCCGAGGGAGTGCCCCACCACGAATACCTTCTTGTGCCCAGTAATGGCGGTGATTTCGTCGAGGGCGGCGGGAATATCCTCTTGTACGTATTCGTGAGGGCCCGTTGGGTTCTTGGCCCCCAAGTGCGCGCTTCGGCCATGGCCCCGCAGGTCGACGTTAAATACGTCATAGCCCGCCCTGGCGAGGTAGTTGACCATGCTGCGGGCGGGTACATGCCACGCATAGCGATTTTGACCATAGCCGTGGATGAGCAAGATGGGCGCGCGGGTGGGCTTCGGCGTGCCCTGTCCAGTGGCCGCTCTTTTGCGAACGAGTGCGATGGGCACCGGTCCGTTGACCGTCACGTATTCCTTGTAAAAGCGGTCGTTGTCCTGACGATCGACTGCTTGCACCACCACTTTGGACGAGAGAATCATAGGCCTCGGCGCGGCGCGTTAGGGCCACGTAGGCAGTAGATGTAGCACGCCTGCCCAGGGCCTTTGAACAATTGCTTTCCCGCGGCCAACCGAAACGAACGCTGCCGTAGCCCCGGCGATCGATGTACTATGCCCGCCCTCTGCTGCCATGACTGAACCCCCCTCCTCCTCTGGCCCATCGGCGGCCTTTCACAGCCGCTACGAACCCATCGCCCTCCTTGGCCGTGGCGGCGGCGGTAGCGTTTGGGCTGTGCGGGACCGGGTAAGCGGTACCGAATACGCCGCGAAAACCTTGGGGGAAGGCGCGGGGGAGCGGGAAACGTTGGCGCTCGTGCGGGAAGCATCGGCGCTGTCGGGCTTGGAAGGGCTCGGGGTGCCCAAAGTTCAGCGTTTTGGGCGGCTGCCTCAGTCCGGCGCACCCTACTTGCTGCGGGAACTGGTGGCGGGACAGAGTTTGGCGGAAGCCCTCGCGGAGCAAATCGCGCCGATGGAGGCCCTGCATGCCTGGCTTGCTGCGGCGGATCAGCTCACGGTGCTTCACCGGGCCGGCTTGCTCCACGGGGATGTGAAGCCGGCCAATGTTATCGTCGGCGCTGGCGGCGGTGCAACGCTGGTTGATTTGGGGCTGGCGGTAGCTTGGAATGAGTCCGGGCAGCGTCCTATTGGGCTTACTCCCCAATACGCAGCGCCCGAGGTGATGGCCGGGCGAGAGTTGACGGTGCGCTCAGAGGTATTCGCCCTGGGGCAGAGCTTGTCGGAAATCCTTTCGGACGCTGCGGGACGTCTTCCTCCCGGAGTCAGCGCGGAGCTTCAGAAGGTAGCCCAGCGAGCCACGGCCCATGCGGGCAGCGAGCGTTATCCAAGCAGCGATGAGTTGGCTGCCACCGTGCGCAATACGCTGGGTATTCCTACTGAGTCGATTCGCCGGCGTGGCGCGGATGTCTGGCCCATCGTGGGGCTGGACGATGCCGTGGCGAGCTTGCTTGCTCAGACGGCAGCGCTTGAGCCGGGCGGCGTGCTCGAAGTCCGCGGCCCCAGCGGGTGTGGACGTTCGGCGCTCTTGCAGCGCTTGGCTTGGTCGCTGGGTATTGAAGGCACTGAGGTGGCGTGGATCGCCCAGCATGAGCCGAACCAAGCCTTGGCGATCGTTGAGCTTGAACTCGAAGCGTTGCAGCGGCCCCGGGAAGGCGTGCTGGTGGTGGATGACCTGCAGAGCCTGCCCGATGCAGCATTGCAGGCAATTTGGGCCCACCAAGGGCGAGGCGCCCGGGTGATTTGCACGGCGACGGTGGGCGGCCCCGAACCCTCGGAAGTCTTCGATGTACCGCCATTGGCGGAGGGCATCCTCAGCCAACTTGCCGCCCGTGCGCTGCCTAGCCTCGGGGAAGCGCTGGTGGGCCATCTCGTGAGGCGTAGCGAGGGCGTAGTGGGCCGTCTGCGGCGGGATGTTCGCTTGCTGGATGGCGTAGCGTTGGCATCCGCGCGGGAAATGGACGAGGTGCTGGAAGCGCGGCAGGACCCAGGCCAGAGCATGGCCGACCCCCTCGAGCGGGCCGAGTACTACCTTGCTCAAAACAGGCTCCTGGAAGCCCAGCGCGCCGCGAAAGACTTTGCCAGCCCAAACTCACCCCTTGAAAAGCTCTTCTGGGCCCGTTTGGCGTACCATCGGGGCGATTTGGACGCCGCCGAGGAGTACTTGTCGAGCGTTTCGCCGCCCGAGCTAGAAGGAGATGCCCGGGATACTCACCGCCTATATATGGTGCGCCTTCAATACCGCAGGGGCGATTACGGCTTGGCTTTGGAAACAGCAAAGCCAGCCTTGGGGAGGGGGAGGGCAAGCTCTGGTCCCATGGCGGAGACCCGCTGTGTGGCAGGCTTGTGCGATATCCTCATGGGGGAGCATAAACGGGCGGAACGGCGCATTAATCGCGCCATCTGCGATGCCCAGCGCATAGCGTCGTGGCGGGTGGTGGCGGTGGCCCGGGGCAGCCTCGCGTTTCTCTTTCACCGGCTTGGGGAGCTACCGAAGGCCCTTAGCCTCTATCAGCAAGCCCTCGAGGACGCCGAACGGGTGAACGACGTCGGCCTGCTCGCCAATACCCGCATGAACCTGGCTGCGCTGAATATGCACGGCAAAGCCAACCTGCCTCAGGCACTTGCTCACCTTGAAGCTTCGGTGGAGCTGGCGCGCCTGACGGGGAACGACTCAACCATGGTTCACGCGATGCTGAACCTGGCGAATTTGGACATCTATCTCGGTAGAACTGCCAAGGCCACCGCTGCGGTTCACCTGCTTCAGGAGCAGCGCTCCCCGGCGATGCGGGTAGGCGGCCGGGCGGCGCAACTATTGGGATTGCGGGCGGAGCTGGCGGTCAGGCGAGGGGAGCTTGACGAGGCGGGCCGGCTCTATGGCGAGTGCGCGGACGCGTATTCCAAAATGGGCCGGCACGCAGACGGCGCCGAGGCGCAGATCGAGAGCGTGTTGGTATTCGCACAGCGGCCCGGGGCTGACGTTAGTGCCCTCCGCGTGGGGTTGGCCAATGCTTCTGCGGCGCTTTCTGAACATAACCCTCACGCGGCTGCTCTCTACGTAGCGAAGGGCGCAGTAGCCATGCTTGCGGGTGCGGCTGCTCTGGCGCGCAGTTCTTTCCAACAGGCTCTCAAAGCTGCTGAGCAGGCCCAGCAACGGGAGTGGGTTTGGCGCGCTCACGGCTGGCGGGCACGGCTAGAGCATGAAGTGGGCAAAACGATGGAAGCCCGGGAGCACCGCCAGGAGGCTGTCCGCGTGCTCGAAGACTTGGCAGCCGACCTACCTCCCGATCTGCGTGAGGTGTATTGGAACGAGCCCCGGCGGCGCCAACTGCGCCATTTTGCTCACAGCGAAAGCCAAGCGACCTTCGCCGCCAGTGAGACAGTGGCGAGCCCCACCCGCTGGGGCGCGCTGCAGGAAGACCGCTTGGGGCTTATCCTCGAAATCAACCGCGACTTGGCCATGTTTCAAAACTTGGATCAGGTGCTGCAGCGGGTGCTCGACCACGCCATTCGGCTACTCGATGCGGAGCGGGGGTACGTCATCTTGATTGACGAGGGCGGCGACCTGTCAGTGCGGGCGAGCCAAAACGCTGGCCGCGAGGAGCAATCTCGACAGGCCTTTTCCAAAACCGTTGCCCAGCGCGCCATCGATACGGGCGAGCCCATCGTCTCCCTGCAGGCGCGCGAAGATGAACGCATGTCCCAGTTTGCCTCCGTGCATGAGCTGGCGCTGCAGTCTGTGGCATGTGTACCAATCCGAGACGTTCGCGGGGGCGTGATGGGCGCTCTTTATTTGGAAACCCGCTCCCGGCAGGGCCGCCTCTTCCGTCGGGAGTTGCATACCTTGCACGCCTTCGCGGACCAGGTGGCCATCGCTATCAATAATATCCGATTGCTCGATGAAAACGCCGCCCGTACCGGCGAACTGGAGCAAGCCAATCGGGAACTATCCGAAGCGCGTGCAAAGCTGGAAGAGTTGCTCGACCGCCAGAAGGCCGAGTTGATTCAAACCACGAAGACCCTGAAGTCCACGCGGGCAGTGCTTGACGGACGCTTCGGTTACCGTGGCCTGGTGGGCACGAGCAACGCTATGCGCAGGCTCTATGCGCTCATCGACCGGGTTACCGACACCGACGTGCCCGTGTTGATTATCGGTGAAAGCGGCACCGGAAAAGAGCTTGTGGCGAAAGCCATCCACCAAGGGGGAGCGCGTTCAGGAGGGCCCTTCAGCCCAATCAACTGCGGCGCCATCCCCCAACAGCTGCTTGAAAGCGAGCTTTTCGGACATGTTAAGGGCGCATTCACCGGAGCTGAAAAGGAGCGCAAAGGCCTTTTTCGCCAATCCCAAGGCGGCACCGTACTGTTGGACGAAATCGGCGAAATGCCCACCAAGATGCAGGCGGGGCTGCTGCGCTTGTTGCAAGAAGGCGAGTACACTCCGATCGGCGCGAACCAGACGCGCCCCGCGGACTGTCGCTTCGTGTTTGCGACGAACCGGGATCTGGAGGCCATGTGCGTCGCGGGAGAATTTCGCGTGGATTTGTATTATCGAATGAATGTTTTGCCCGTGAGTCTGCCGCCTTTACGCGAACGAAAAGAAGATGTGGCCGTGCTCGCCGAATTTTATCTG
>WURV02172669.1:0-14129 GCA_011762755.2 Epimenia babai | reverse complement strand
CGATACTCACATATCACCCCGCCAAGGATAATATCGAGCATCTACCCATTTTAGAGACGGGTTTACTCCAGCAATCGCCGATAAATGACTTGCTGAGGATCACCGCAGAAAAGTTTACTAGCGGGAAGTTTCGAATCCGCGACCTTTCGGTTACGAGTCCGGTGTTCCTACCACTCAACTAACAGCTTCCCCAGATAGTCATCTGGCTATTGCTTATATATACATATATATATGACATGTGGGGAAAGGCGAGGGTGGCGGTTGCGCTAGTACCGCATTATGCAGGCTCCACATCATAAAGGGTTCACAATTAACAATTAACGAATGTTTATCGCATAGATACAAACTCCGTTGGCCCCCAAATATTGGGATATCCATAAATTCGATATTAAGAGACGCATAACGACAGCACCGCTTGGATTTCATACCCCGAAATGATCTCATTACACGTAGCGTTCATGTCTTTGCACGTAAACATTTACTGTTTGACGAGCATAATCCAAGAAGGACGAACGGTATTGATTTAGTATAATTGCGGAGCAGTGTTTACTCGGTTCTCGTTTTCTCATGTCGCCGTGTTATACGTAAATAAACAAGTAATATTTATGTATCGACATCAAACAGGGCCCGCTCGTGATGTCAGTGAAAACAAGGCTGATATTACATCACGGTTGTGTTTATTCGTTTGTCCTGAATATTGATATCATTTTATGCGATATTAAATCATGAGGAAAAAAAACCCGCATATATATTCACACAGAGCTCTGCTTAGTTAATTTGTCGTTATTAGACATAACATTATTGAATAAACGGTGGCCAGAGTATAAATGTATAAGTGAGAGATGCGGCCCATAAGGCATTTAGGCCCTATAACATTTGTTATAGGGACACTTCTGACAGAAGTTATGACATGAAAGAGACATTTCGATTTACCGAGGGTAAATTCGTGTTTCGTACAGTGTGAAAGACACAGAAAATTAACACAGCCGGTTGTTATGGTTGTTTATGAAGAACAGGGGAGAAATATACAAAAAGAAATCTTGCCTTCATGTGATCCGAATTCACAACTTCCACGTGACCGACCTGGTGCTCTAACTAACCCACAAGAGCGAACTTATTCCTTCGCCTTTCGGTATTTAAAAATATCGATTCGCCGAAGACTTACTTAGAACTAATGATGCATGAGCTTTCTGCTTGCAAAATCGTTCATGCACAGAATTAGTAGGTTATAACAGCGCCTAAACGTCATCAAGAACGCATCCACAGTCGCGGAGGGCGATTTGTCTCACGACCCGAGACGGACCGCTCTGACAGTTATTGCCGGCAGCCTGGGCTCGCATCGATTCCTCTACATATCAACAAAGTAGCAATAAATTAAGGAATTCCATCTCGCCGCACGCTGATGGCATCACGCATTGAGTGATTGTTTTCCGATATGAAAGCGCGACATGACTGGGGTCAGACACCGCGGCGTTTTCTCCCAATAGTAGTTTTCCGTCGAGAAAACGATAACACCCAATACGAAAGCGTTAATCACAGAAATCGACATATCTTAATCGCTTGTATCTATTACACTACGTATTTTGTAGGCATTTACAAGACTCGTAAAAAGAGAATGAGATTTACAGTGATATAAGGGCCACAAGCTCATAGTTTGTCGGTTCATTGAGAGACTATATCCGTCACCAGAACCAGTGAAAAGTGCAACAGATCCTACTCTAAAACTGCCATCACAGTTTCGATGATGCTGTATTATTGCGTGACTGTCAAAACTATCTAATGAAGAGCTCTAAATTACTATTTGAAACAATCACTATGGAACTTTTATTTTCTAAACCCTACTAACTTTAACTTCGAGTTTCATCAAGAGATATCGGAGATATTGCATTACATAAAAAATACCAAACATTTGTAAGACATTATTTTGATTTGAAAGATAGACGTGAGTAGCTTGCATTGTAAGTATGGGTCTTTATAGACCACCTGCACTTGCGCATTGCCAATGTTTGCTTGTCTTTGAGTGTTTACTGACACTACGGGCGAATTTGAGCGTAGGTTCAAACTTATTTTCTCCATAAATACTTATTCGTGTACCGGGTGAAGTACTTTTAACTCAGCAGCTGAAACAAGGCGCTTTTTCTTGGCCAATTTGTATTTTCTAGAGTCTTGAATGTTTAAACTTGTTTACATAATTATGTCCAACGTTGTTAAATTCGTCATGAACGAAGTAAAGGGCAACGTGTGGGACTATTTAAACACAGATTAATACACATGTAAATAGATATGCGGTTTTATCGTGAATATTGTACAAGCAATGAAATTTAACGGATAAAGCGATTTGGATCGTTCAAAATGGACATCGGGGAAAACGTTGGTCTGGGCTCACTAGGAATGCCCAACGTAATTTGTACATCTGCTGATTATCGTTTGAAAACGTTAGATGAACGAACTCCGGAGTTTGAGAATTGCATATCTTTGGGTTTCGTAATTTATATCTGTCTAGACAAAAGACATAAAATCGAGTAAGCAAAACAGCGCGAACATTGGTCTATGGGATTCAGGAAGGAGGTGGTAGAAGCGATCATAACGCTTGGCATACACCGGCCGCCGGACAAATAACTCCATTGATATAGACGCGTCGAGATAGTCTAGAGACAAAGATAAGCTCACCTTGTTCTCCGAAACATTGAGCGCCACGTGTGTATTTTCCCACGAGCCACCGTCTAACCCTCAACGCCTCATAATCAATATACCCTTTCATATAGAAGTACAATTCAGCAAAAAACCTATCAAGAGAATTCCTCTTATATGGATCAGTCAGTTGGTATTATCGGCAAGTAACGTAGTCACATCATATGTTTGTGTCAGGAACGAGCTTGAATAGGTCATGTGATGGTGAGTGGACCTGAACAGTTCGCCGTGTTGTCAGCAATTCGTGGTAATGCGAGAGACTTGCTTCTATTGCCGTGACACACTTCGTTTTAGTAAAAAAACCACTTTAGTCGATTTTGAAACATTTCATGGTGACATGACATAATAGTGACGTGACATGATGTGACGTGATGGCGTGACCCACTTCATTGACACTTCATGGTGAGGCGGCACATTCTATGGTAGTGTTACACACTTCATGATGGCACAGTTTCTGATAAAGTGACACACTTTGTTGGCACATTCCATTGTGACATCAAGAAGCCCACTGACACTCGTTTCATCGGAGTGTGACACAGTTCGTGTTGGCGTGATACTTCAGGGTAGAGTGACACACTTCATCGTTGCAATTCAACGGTGGCATGAACACATTGTCTAGTGGTATGACGCACGTGGAGTGACAAACTTCATATCACAACGCATGTCACAATGCACTTACTGATTCTGACAAAAATATATATAATCAACAATATGTGAATCATACACGCAGCCATACGCTGAGCCAAAAGATTATGAAAATGACAAAAATTAGGGGCTATATTACGCTTCTATCAAACTACACGAAAGATGCGTCAGATTTATATGAACTTCTACAGAGATCACTCACAAGATTATACATTTGTTTGGCGTATGTGAATAGCACTCATTTATTCGCAGTCCCCGGAGGCGTAACGGCCATTCGTAGGACGCACCGTCAGCCGTAAGAACGGGAAACGTATCCCTTGCTGAGACTTATTAATCTTCTCTCGTCATCCATCAAGCCCTAACCAAATTAGGCGTGCAATGTTCGGCACGCAGTCGGCTCTCCGCCCAATTTGCTGGCCGAGTTAACATCTCGCCGTCACCGTCCAACAAACATCGCATCCTTCCGTATACTCGCACACTCGCCGCGAAAGTCATCTAGACTAATCTCCCGACTCGATGTCCCTCGTCTCTCTTAAGACGCTAGAATTGTCGGCTATTCGCATAAAAATTCATTGGCCTTGTTACTCGGCTATCGATCGTTCGGAACGGTCGCGGTCTCGGAGGAACCAGCCAATTAACCACGCCGTTTTCGAGCCCTCCACCTAGCAAAAGCTCACTGCGCAAGTCGGACGCCCAATTTACGTCCTATTCAACGACGAATTAACGCTTGAGCATTTTTCACGGGAGAATAAGTCTTGAGCTGATGTAGTTACGCTGAACGCGAATGGTTCGCAAATGCTTTCCGCGCCGCGCGCAATTACCAAACGCAATTACGGACTTTCGTAAAGTTAGTTTAGACAGAATCGATGTCCTATACTCATCACGGGTTCAACGCGCGATATCGAGGCTAGATTTCTCACCGTGTCACACTAATCACGACACGACACGCGTGACGATACTGGAATCCACTAACACTTGGTACCAATTAGCGACCCTGCGAATACTTGTCGGGTTAATAGGTCTTCTTTAGCCCTAAACGCCGGAATAGCGAAGCGTTTACCGGATGTCGATATGAATCAATCCCATTCGACGCCCCAGGGGCATCTCAAGGCAGCCAGAAGCCTTATAATGTCTCTCGACCTTCTATCAAGTCGTGTCATCTCGAGCTTTTTGCGGCGCCGGCACAACACACGATTTTGAGTTGCCTAATGATGGCCTAAGTGTTTGAAACATGACATATTTTTCCGGTAGCATGTGCTTACCGCAGGCTATGGGGTACAAAACATATCTCTTCGAAGCTATACATAATTACAGTATATAACATTAAAGACATTATTTTACGGACATAAATCGGCTTCAGGCTAATACTGTGCTTTGTACACTATATTTCCTTTAATCTTAGCACTGTACCAGTAAAAAACTATATCCCTATGATCTAGGGATGTTGAATAATGGGGCACCCCGTGCGAATCAAGGTGCTTAACGAATGAGTTTAGCGGACGGCTGGCACAGGGCAACGGAAAAGGAAGGCTGCAGGGACGGCAGGTTCGACAGGGTAGGAAGGGTCCATGAGGGCCTACAAGGCCGAAAGGGTGAATATGTGACATATGGCAGGGTAAATGTCAGCGAACAGTCATAGTGTCTTTGCTATTAAATGATTTTTGAAGGTAGAAATACGCTACATGTGTAGGGGTGCAATTGGTGTCACATCTAGTGTGGGAAAATGTCCAGATCGATTGATGATAGAGTGAAATTTTCAAACCTGGTTTTCTTCGATGCAAGCCTGTTATCAGACGAGTTTTTCTTTATTTCAGGTAATTACAAAACGGAACCATATGTCAGAGATCACGACGTACTATCAGTCTCCTACCTCGCTCTATCCGTCAACACATTCTTCATTCGTGAATCTGTATCTGAAATAGTTTTGTTCTCGAAATAACTAACGTTGATACGAACATTCGAGAAACATCCGGAAGTATCTCAAGGATGGCAAACAGCCATCATGCTCGAGATTATTTCAAGCGTATCGCAACCATCGACCTCGAAACGTACCCAACATGGGATATACAGGTAAGTCCTCTCGCCTTTGTCTGTTTTCCGAGATTTTCGTTCTTTTCAGGGGTTGTTTTCGAATTGTTGTCGTTTTCGTTGTTAATATGTTCAATTCATATCGGTATATATAAACGATCAATAACATTTCAAATGACACTCCTAAGAAATGATGAACATATATGTTCAGTATAGGTATGTTCGAAGCTCGAGGCATTAAATACGCTCAAACATACTAATATACAAACTGACATTGGATGAAAAAATATTGGATAAAAAAAATTCAGTCATTGGACATTGACTTGGTTGACGCAGAAAGAAAATTCTGTAGAAGGTGACACCAGTCATCCCGGTTTTGCAAAATATCGATAACAATCATAGATGTATCAAGTGCTGTAAACACAGCTTTTATCAGCCGATCGATTTGAACGAGCTACTTGCGTGAGGTGTCGCGCAACATTCGTCTCGATGTCTTTGCGCGCAATACGTACAATCTCATCTTAAAATAGTCACTATTCACACGAGTCATTAAGTTTGACAGCTCTGATATGTTAGGCTGTGGTCATTAAATAATGATCGAGAATATGAATTAAGTTTATCCTTCCCTCAATCACTTGTAGAAGTTTTAAGAAATATTTGTCAGTGTATTCATTTGATAAAAACCATCTCCTTTAACAGGCGGAAACCAATATAATATACATAATCCACTATAATGTAGTATACACAAAATTTATCTGTTAGAATAATTCTGTTAATCAGGATATTATTCGGAGGGATTTGCATTCTTTCGGCGGAAATTGCAATTACAATGTATAACGCAGAACTCCCGAGATAATATACAAACGAATTCCAGGATTTCGCTGGAGCAAAACTTACTTCTTGCACGACTCTATGTACCTTAAAAATGGATTATACGGCTTTTACTATGCGCTCCGGCGACCTAACACCTTTAACAAAAAAGCTGGAATCCTGGGACTTTTACTAGGCGCCCAGGTGTTACACCTGCAAACGTGGGTCGTTTACTATGCGGTGTGGGATCTTGGGACGTTTCCTCGGTGATATGGGCTTACACAGTTATAGTAACATGTCGTATTTATTCAGTACTCAATATTTATTGTATTCAACATTCATCATGGAATACAACGGCATACACAGTGGAGATGATGATTAAGTGGATTAATAAGTTTTGGGAGATTTTTGCATCACCGGGGTCTGTGATAAGACCAGTTTCTCCATCAAATCTGACTCAATCATGTTTTTTATACTGATATACAGCAGCAGTCTAACACGACGTGCAAGCTTGGGCATTTTTCCTTCATCGACAAGTGACGCATACAACCTTTCTTCATCAGTGTCTATACGCTTGTATAAGCAAGCCTATTAATACATCATCGATATTTTCGACTTCATACGATTAATTTTTATAATTTTTACGAAAGTAATTGTTATTATGTCATACCTGGTAACTTGGAATAATGACTGTTGAATTAATTTATTTTATGAAAATTGCGTTACCCAAATTTAAGTACGCTAAACAGAAATTGTCATTCATTTTTATTTCTAGATATCGGCGACACAGTAAAGTTTAAATACCATGTAATGAATTAACGCCCATATTTTGTTTTACGCAGTGAATTTAATACGTAGATGTAATTGTGTATCATGTACATCCAGTCAATAAAAATGTGAAATACAAGTTTAATGACCTTTTTTACTTCACATTGCTTCATGTATGCTACCGTGTATAGTTATATTAGATATTGTTTGTAGTTTCCATTCTAGTATTCTTCCCCTTCTTCGCCTCCTCCACAGAATATACCCCTACCTTTTTGAGGGCGGCCAGATTCCCCGTCGCTTCGCTGAACTCCCCCTCTTACATGCACTCTCCCACGTACCAGTAGACAAACTCTCGCTTCGCGTACATCAGATCGAACTTGTGATCGAGTCGCGCCCAGGCTTCGGCGGTAGCCGTGGTATTTGAAAGCATGCACATTGCGCGCTGTGCCGTCGCCAGGTTACCGAAGGGTACGACTGTCAGAGGCTGGTCGTTGACCCCGACCTTGAAACATGTAGGGCTCCAGTCGACGAACTGGAATGTGCGTTTAGTTTTGATGGTGGCGATGGCGGCGTTGACATCTTTCGGCACCTCGGAAGAGAAGACAGGAGGCCATGTTTTTGACATGACGCGGGTCGCATTTCACAAAGGTGGTTGGCCGGCTCGAAACAAGCGTTAGACAGCTGCGCGTGGTACGCCTCTATAAATAAGAGGAATAATAGGAGCGTAGGTAGCAAGGGGGAAATGGATACGAGGGTAAGGTACCAAGTTTGTCTGGAACTCGGTGAGATCTACATTTATGGCTCCATCAAATCGAAGCGACGCGGTAATTGAACTGACGATCTGACCAATCAGGCGGTTAAGATTCAAGTTATGTGAACGAAATGGCGTTGTGCTGATCGAGTGCGTGACCGTCGTGATCAGCAGGTCGTCTGGCCTACCGCACATGAACAGAGAGCAGTGGTGTGGCTGTAATCACCGTAATTCTGGACGAAATGACGCTAAACGCGAGCTTGATCGATTAGACGTAATTAAGTCGGTCGATGGGAACTATAAACGCTCTGTAGTCGCCATTTGGTTGGCGTGAATATAGACATTTTCCCTTTGGGCTATTGAAGTTTCCCGGTCAGTGAACGATTTATGTGAACTGAAAATGACCAGTCGTTAAGAGAATATGCAAAATACCGCCGTAACCTATTTACTGAGAGCGTTTAAACGCTATTTTTGTTAATTAATGAAAATAGACTCCGCATTCATAATAGAGAAACTTATGACGGCAAATATAGTTTGCAAATATATTTTAGGGAGTCCGATACCTGCGACATACCGATTTCTTCCACGATGTATTGAAATATAAATTAATGAATTCGCTCTCAATGGCTGATGAGTCGTACCAATGACGTTGTTCGAAAAAAATGCCTAGATAATAACGCATCGGCTTTTCTACAGCTGGTTGTAATGGCGAAGGACAAAATCGACCAAACTGATATTCATATTATTTTAGTACTAATATATAATGCGTGTGTTTACTCACTATATAATTAGTGGTGTATTGTTGTTCTGTATTAAATGAAAAAGGGAAACTTCGATTGTATTGTCGCCGACAAGCATTTCTTGGGACAGAGACGAGAAGGCAGTCATAAACGGGGAACGCAACGAGAACCGGTAGGCCCGAAATCGCTGAGCCTTCAGCGTGACTTTGAGATTCCGCGATGCTCTACCTTGGTCGGCGGTCAACCGTTCTTGTTGTGGATCCATAGTCTACAATAATAGGTTCATACGTTGAATCACGACTTGTATGTGAAGATATCGAGTCTATCTGTTTCGAGATTCACCATAATTTTCTATGCCGCAATATGTTCTTGCATCGTGTCTTCGTGCTGTCTCGAAAGCAGTCGTGGTACCTGACCTGAATCGATCCCGCAAATGCAGATGGACCATGCATGCCCTAGACTAATGTTCCGTCATTTAGTTGAAGCGGTCTGCTCCTAGGCTGGTTTTCAAACCACCCCTCTCCGAGTGTCCCTATAACGGCAACGGGAGGTTTATGGTAGTAATGTTTACGTAAAATTCTAGGGCAACACCTAGTGCAGGCGTCTTCACCCCATGCCGATGTAAAGGAGTGTGTCTTTCTATGTCGTATGGGGAATTAAAACACCATGACGCCGCTTTAGAATCGGAAACGACAAACTTCATCTGGTACCATGTTATGGCCTATTGATGTGGAACAGGCGAGGTGTCATCCAAAATGTCTACTATATCCCTTTGTCTGTATATATTTTCATAGTGTAGGTTATACGCCATAAAATATAACATACGGTTCACATATGGAGGATACGAGGTTTTTCCTCTCAATGAAAGTCGTTGCACGGAGGAACTCACTGTTCTCACATATCAGTGACATCGCGCGTGTTGTATTTTTACGTACGAGCAGTCCATTCATTGAAATTGTCAAATATATTTCGAAAAACAGTCATATTTATATCCAATTTTTTATCACACATTATATACTCATATTAATCTAATGAAAATCCATCGTTGGACGTTGGTCCAACGTCTTAACCGCACATTTATAAAGTTGGTTACAAAAAATATAGTGTGTCGTGTATTCGTAATTGGTAGGTTTTTCACGCAATTTGTGCGCATTTAGATATGTTTCGGGAGCAACATTTACTCGGCTTTTCCATCTCTCCCCAACGCGATATCGTCGCGACTAACGCAATTATTCCTAAATCGTTTGATGCGCCCGCCTCGTTAGTCGAATCTCGTTGAGTGCCCCGCACGATGTCAGATCAAGCGCTGGGTGTTGTCCCGATCACGGAAAAATCTTAAGTGACAGGCGAACCGTTGGCTCGTTTGGGTGGCGCGCGTGGCAAATCGATCGTTCCCGCCGCGGGACCCCAGGCCAGTTCATACGTTGACTTATACCAAGCAGGGTAAATAAACTTGTTGTAAGTCGGTAAAGCCCAACCTCCCTGTTAGAATTTTATCTAAAACATCTATTTGGAGTAATAATATGCTTGCGATGTTACAGGGTAAAGGTCAAATATTGATATGATCGCGTCTTGCTACGTAGTGGCGCGGAAGCACATATCTACATAGTGCTCTGGGCCAGCACATCCAACAAGTGATTTAGAGATTAAAGAGATTTTGTGAGAGTTATATACCGCACTGTGAAGGCAGTTGTGCAGCCTGTCTAATGACGTTTTAAAATATGCCATTGGGGATGGCAGCTTTATAAAAGGTGCTAGCAATCACCTCACAGATTGACCCTTTCGGTGTAACTCGTGGTGGTAAAAATCACTAATGACGTCCTCTGGCTCAGTCGACCAAGGCAACTTGGAAAAGTATCTAAATAGTGACATATATTCAGATATTTATGCATATATACCTACGGGTGTCGATGTGTTGTATATAGATTGGTGTTATTTACTCCGTTATTGCATGTCAAAATTGGAAAATTAAGTTTTTCGTCAGAATGCGACGAGTGAAATCAAATATTTTCGAGAGCGAATAATCAATGTAAGTGGCTGGACGGGATGTTTATAAATTACTCCTTAGAGGAAATGTGAGTGTATTGATACAGTTTGGGTGAAATATCGAATTGGCTAAAACACATGGATGGATGATCACCGAATGGATGTACTTAAACAGTCGATGACGACGCATGCAAGAAACGCGGCTTATTCGACGCGTGTTAACCAAGCCTTTGTTCACGGTCACGCATTCTCCAGGGGCAATGTAAGACGAGGGTCGCGCGCGTGCCTGCTAAGCCAAATCGGCTATCATAGCCGACAATCGCCGCGACCACTCTGCCGAAAACATCGACGTCAGAGTTTGTATTGGGACGGCCAGAGCAAACAGTTCCTCATTTCGCTATCGATTCGCTCAAATTTGCCGAAGTACCAGGCAATTTCGTGGGATGGAAAATCTGATTAGGCGCTGTCTCAATAAACCGAGGAAGATTGCGGTGCGGCAACTGAAAGCGCCGAAATATTGTTGCGCTGAGAGAGGCGAGTTCCGTCGCGTATATACGTTCGCAAACGCGGAGACACACAGTAACTTATGGAATAGAAACGGGGTTTATTTTGCAGTTTTACCAATACGTTTAATAGTTCCTCCTGTTTGCGATGGTGTTACTGACATACTTAGAGAGACTAATAAAAGTATTGGGACAAATTTATGGCGTACGTGAATCAAGAAACGGACAGAGGAAGAACTTTTATAGGCATATTACGATATTAGGTACTATTGACGAAGCAGCGGGCAAAAACCATTCCAAAGAAAAAGAACGCAAAACTGTGGGCACTTGCGCACGTGGTAGCAACAACGATATTATTTTAATGGTGCTGGCCGGCAGTGGGCATATTTCGTTTTACGTATTGGCCTATAGTAAATTGGTATTGAGAAGACATACGTATATCATAATTTAATAGTATAAAGTGCCCGTATGTGAAATGGTGGTTCGTTGGACTTTCACAGAGCAACAAATGGGTGTTGGAAGATATATGCTCTTGCGTATATATTTTGCAGCATAACAAGGTATAGCGTATACTATTCCGTCTGATAAAATAACGGCAATTATGTAAGTGAAATTATCAACAATTTTCGAAAGGCGACGCTTCCAAATAATGTATAATTCATTAGATACCGGTAAATGCAGCGGCGTCTGTTGCTACAGAAACCACTGCCGAGACTCCCGGTGCCCGAGCTGCAGGAAACGCTCAGCAAGTACTTGGTGATGATAAAACCGGTCGTGTCGACAAGAAGGTACGAGGCGACCAGGCAGATCGTCGAGAAGTTCGGAAGAATTGGCGGCGACGGAGAGCGGTTACAGGCCGATCTGGAGCGTGTCGCTGCCACCACGGATAACTGGGTTGGTGACCGCCATATGGTAAAATGTTGAAGATTGAAGAACGTTGGACTGAGAGCGCTTTTAATGTATAAGACAATATCCGATAAAAAGAAGATAAAAGTAGATTTAGTGACTTTTCTATGCTTCTTGAGAAAACATCATTTATTATTTGTGTGCCCAATAACCAGGTCGTCTAACTGGGTAGTTTCGTTCAGTCGAAGCATGGCGTTCCGATCAGACCCTCAAAAGAAACACGGGGCTTTATATTGCCGCATTAAGGTCGCCATGTCCTATATTATCATGTTCTATCATGCTCTCATATCATTTATCGAATGTACTCCAGGTAATGGACTGGTGGCTATGTGACATGTACATGAAACTTAAGCTCCCTTTACCCGTCAACTCCAATCCCGGCATGGTGTTTCCTCGCCAACAATTTCGCGACGAAAACGATCAACTAAGGTTTTTCCACATATACACTATGTGTCTCTTATCATAAACTGGGCAGTGGAGATTTCACAAGCGAAATAATATATAAAATTATATATATACATTTTCTCTGTACATGATTATCCCCTCGTCAACACTTTCTGAACCGTCATTTTTGTTCTAATTCTAAGTATGTCAAGTGACAAAAAGTTAAAATATCGGCCAATGATTTAAGAGCATTTCTTTGATCAAAACCGGACGTTACCCTGCCCTAGTTGAATATGTAACATTCTAAGAAATGGCGCATTAATATCCCGCTGATTACGAGCTATGACACGATTGTTTAAAAAAATAGGTGAATGTTTTTTGCGTTGCTTTTTGTCGTCAGGTTTGTAGCGCGACTAATTTCCGGTGTCATGGATTACAAAGTCATCATCGATGCGTGAGTAGGCGTTACATTGTAACTCATGAAGATACCAGACATAATAATGCTATAAATCCAGAGATAATAATAATAACATAAATAATTAAATGTTGGTTATTGGTGTTAATTAATTAATAAGAGTGCGTGTCATTCGAGGTCACAATCTTAATTAAGCTATGAGGAAGGCCGTGTGAGCCATATCGTTTCATGCGAATAGTAAAGCTAACGTCTTATAATCTGAAAAAGATGAGAATTCAGACAAGCTATCGTAAACAAGTATTCTTCATCAATTCTAATAACGGCATCACATCCGCGAACGTGTACCTCAATATCTGTACACAAAAGCATGTGTGAATTATTATCTTAGTCCATGAGGTGTTACATTTACTTTCCATAATCGTGATTAACAAAAAGTTAATTCGACGTGCTTACTCGAAAACATCGTTCACTCTTGCATGATGTCAATAAAACTGAACGGCGTGAACGGGGCCGCATTATTATTGGCTTGGCTTCTACGGATCGTACATGGTAATCGTCTTTGCGGCCCTATTATTTACTATCATAAACATGTATGTAAAGCTATGTTGTGTTTGGACATTGATTTGACATCTAAGGTTGGGAAATTTATGATAATATATTGATGATCAAAAATCAAATAGTGGTAGACTCTGGGGGAAAAAAAAACAGCCACCACACGCTTTATATGTTGTTACAAGTCCATATATCATCTATATTATACATGATAGATGCTATGATGTGTCTAAGGCGATGTAATTTAACGTGTTTGGAAAAAATTTCGTGTAATCATATCGCTATAATGGTGACGTATAAAACTAAACCCATCTTACGTGAGAAGGGAGATAATAGATATAACGTATTAGGATCTTTAGTTAATTTCGTGGATGGATGGATACAATTAACGGCTAGATGCATGGATAAACATGGATGATAGAAGGGGGTGTCGATATAGATAGACTAATGAAGAAATTTATTGTTGAATGATCGAATGAATACAGGAGATACTAACGAAGAAATCGTTTAATCGTAAAAATAATGATAAATGATTTAAGATAATAATAATAAAAAAGCTGGAAAGAAATGCGCAGAAAAAAACCTATACCTCTGATTGGTATATCTATAGTTTTTTCTGTGCATTTCTCTCCAGCTATTAATAGAACCGCATTGGCTACCCCTATTAACATCACATTGATGAAAAAATAAATCAATGTATAAATAGAATAATAGAAAATGCAATGATGGAACACCAGAATAGTTTATTAGTGAATTTGTGGTTAGGCGGAACAGTGGAATATTTAAAGCATTTCGTAATAAAATTATGGAATAGCTAATTAGTAAAATCACTAAATCACGTAATAATGGGAGTAGCGATATAATGGACGAATGCAGTAGTAGTATTATCACGTGATGAAACAATCAAATAATTGAAGAATGCATAAATGAATGCACCTATGCATGGATAT
>WURV02172658.1:0-14131 GCA_011762755.2 Epimenia babai | reverse complement strand
GACGGACGGACGGACGGACGACGGACGAACTCCGATTAGAAAAGCTCACCGAGCATATGCTCAGGTGAGCTAATAAATCCTACCAAAGAATTATGTAATATACCGTGTTTCGACTGATTGCTAAATCAACATATATCGGACCAGTAGTTTCACCCAAACATATATCGGACCAGGAGTTTCACCCTGCGTAGTGGGTGTGAATTTGTCGGGCCAGTTGCGGCACATATCAAGCTCTATTGTTCGTACTGGAGGGCGGACCAGTCGCCCTATAATCCCTTCCACTGCACAGATGATGATACCCCGACCAAGTCTGAATAAGACGAACTCAAGGACAACATCTGTCAAATTACAAAGCTTCAGGCCTAGTTGTTTTTGAGAAGATGGTTTTGTCTGATGAAGATATAATATTCCAAAATTGCAGAGCCCTGTTACAAGCAGTTCTTGAGAAGATTTTTTAAGTAAAAATACAAACATCGCTAAAAACTACCTCCCCTCGGTCTGATGATAAGCTTAACAAATCTAAGAGATCAACCCAAAGTGAATATCTGCCAAATGGCAAAGCTCTACATTAAATGGTTGGTACGACTTGAAGATTTTCATAGAAAATTTTAATATCGTACAAACGGACGTAGTCTGATCAGAATAGTTCAGCGAGCATAAGCTCGGGTGTGCCAATAAAATCTATCATTATTATCACTATTTTGCATTCAGCGAATGTGATATTGACATATAACATGTATGTTATACAGCTGGTGTACTTAGAACAAGTTGTGTTCATAACAGGTATATTGCAGGTTGATTACAGGTGAGTACAGTGCATGCCGGTACACTAACACCCAGGTATTACAAGATTTATTAGCAACTGTAAGCAAGATACAATCAAAAATTCCACAAAGCACAAGTGTACAACAAAATAAAGACAATACTTGGCTAAAGAGTGCCATAGAGTAACGCTTTAAGTTTTTGGTATGGCATCAGGTAGTACATTAAACTACTATGAAAGGAAAGTGTGTCGGTTTTGGTTCGGACTGAACGTCCGTTAATTTCGCCCATGGGGAGATGGGGATGGTGGGGGGGGGGGTTATAGATATAAATAGTAATAAAAATAGTATAAAAATAGTCCACAGTCTGTTTATGATTGTCAAAATATGCTTCAAAATCAGTACTGAGTACCGCCATCATAGAAAATCTATAACAAGGATTAAAGGAATTCTGATATAGTGATATTACTTATAAACACATTTTTAGCAGATAAACTCTCTAGAGTTCGTTGTTACCTCCGGAAATTTCCGTAACATATTCCTTTTAACCAATAAACATGGCATATATGGGAAATTCATCCTAGAACATCGTATGTGTGAGGTTTTCCCTGGGAACACCGTAGTCACGGGAAGGTACTATTCTCACCATTTGCAGTTAATATTACTGCCAGTAAACAGCAATGAAACAGGTCAATGAAATTTTTTTAAGTTTTATGTTACTGTCCACAATTCAGAATAAAATAATAATATGCTAATATGCTGCCTGCAAAAGTATTTGGCGTTGCTAATTTTTGTATTCATATTAATTTTAGCACTGGTGAATGCTTCATAAAATGAGTTAATAGCTAATATTGCTGACATATGTCTTCTTTTTTGTATGTCATTCTTCTTTTCCAATAGCCTTCCAAATTACAATATCCTTTATATTTTTCATTATCTTTGCCTTTAATTGTATGTATTTCTGCTTTTTTAGCATTATTACATTTCTTTTTTGAATGTAGATGGAAAAATGTTATGTATTTGCTTTATATTTCATAAATCATTTGAAATATATGTATCTCCTGCATAGTTTAGAGAGATGAAAAGGTTATGAATGAAAAAAAGAGAGAAATGAAATGTTATGGTGTTGCCTTATTGTATAATTGGAGTCACAGCGTTGGAAAGGTTTGTAGTGTGAATGATCATTGATGTGTGATAGCATATAAATTGGCTCCCCCTAGATAAAAATTATTGCGAAGTATTGGACTTAGTCTCCCTGTACATGAAAAGTCATGGCTAAATCAACGAAGATGTAAAATAACACATCCGCTAAGTACTCAGCGAGACTTTCGATCACCTGATCATCAATTTACTTTAAAATAGCATGCCTTATGTCGTACAATGCCGATAGTGTTCCAAACTCTATTTCAACATTTCATCAGATACTCTTAATTACAACGACTCAATAGACATTTGTAATGTAATGTATGAAATGAAATAAAATTTATTAGTTTAAAGTGTACTTATTAGCAGAGTTGTCAAACACACTTCACATGAAACAATAGCCTAACGCTATAAGACTATAATGTAACTACTGTACCTAAATTATATAAAATGAACACCTAATAGTATAGTAATGTAGATCAATGTTAGATACAATTATGTACATTTACAGAGAGGATGAAATAGATAACAATGTTGAAATAGATAACAATGTTGAAATAATACAGTGGAAAGTAGAACAACATAGAAAAAAGGAAATCCTATGGAGGCAAAGTCGCCACCAATATGAAGAATTAGTGACAACAAATTGTAGAAAAAACAATGTAGAAATATTTTATATAGCGCAGATATCGGTATCCATAAACTGTCAGTTGCGATTTAAAGATAGAAAATTTATACACATATTAAAAGATGAAATAGAGCAATAAGTAAAATATTTAAAATACATTATATAAAAGCCCGTGAAAACAGATGTCTTCAACTGGGATTAGAATGAGCTGAGCGATGTCTGATGTCGCATTGAGATTGGAAGATCATTCTATAATTTTGGACCTGCACAAGAGAAAGAGCACCTATTGGATGTAATAAGACGACATGGTTTTACTACGGCTGTGTGTGTATCACAAGACCACAGATGTCGTATAGGAACATAGAATGTAAGAATCTCATTAATATATCCAGGCCCATGGGTATGAAGATTGAGAAATACAAAAACAAGAACTTTGAACATGATTCTCTAACGAATCAGAAGACAATGAAGACTGATAAATGAGGGAATAGTTCGACAGAATTTACTTTTCTTCATCAATACGACACGCAGTATACCATACACGACACAATCAATGACAATAGCGGAACAGCTGATAAGTAAACTATTACAGTAACCGAATTTTGACGTTACCAATGAATGGACTGGAAGTAGCCGAGTGATCAAATGTCACACCTAGATATTATTATATAAAAACAAATAGCCACATAATGAGCTTTTTTATTGCCTTATGTAAGTAAAATCCATTTGCATGTCTAGTATACATCCCAAGATATCTTGCGAGATCTTGATCTCATGAGAATTTTAATCTCGCAAACCAAGAATAGAAATTCTAATCAGACTTGGATATTTTCGTTGCATATTTTGACATTCGCCATGGAATAAGTATTACAGCAACCACATAAAGCCATAAAACAGTATATCATAATTCTTCATTAAGAAACCATAACAGTTAACTTAAATAATTTTCTTATTCCTATATTACTCAAATTATCCTTATAGAATGAAATTTTCACCTGAGTGAAATGTTTCGCCATTTTAATATTCAGCGAAATTTTGATCATCATTAAATGCATGATGTTTTTCTTATTTCCATTATTTCATTAAGTAAGATGTGTTCTAACCCTTCTCTCGCTGTGTAGTGAGCTAAAGATACTATTATATACCAAACTTTAAATGTTGTCATTTATAGTAAAACAAACAACAATTTCAATGTTATGCCAGAAATGAACTGAAAGTAGCTAAATATCAAATGACTATAACACTGCAGAAACCATGTACGAGCATGATAAAACCAACATTGTATCGTACCAATACTAGGATTTGCGTGTGAAAAAGTATTAAATAAATTCAGTACATTTTTATAGTGAAATTCAGTACATTTTATAGTGAAATTCAGTACATTTTTTACGTACTGTATAGTGTTTAGTTTTCATATGATGATCAAATTCCATAGGCGTACAGTATCAGGCATACACATACGTATTGTAATCAGTAAATATAATGGGACTAGGTAACACTAAGAAAATTTATGGCTGCAACATACTCATGCATTTGCACATACCTAGCAATTTTAGTCTTGTGTCCACATTCCATTTATGGTAATGGTTACTTCATTTACTACCTGATTTATCTCCCTTGACCATTCTTGGTTTGCTAGAATGCCTGAATTACATACCAGTACTACTATGCAACAAATTATTAACATAGACATTCTTAGCTATAAAATCTTGATCATCCCAATCCATATTTAAAACATTTTAAAATCAACATCACTGATTGATCAACTAACAAATTGGAAATTTCACTGCAAAAATCACTGAACTGTCTGATGTACAGATTTAGCTGCATATGCGACAGAATGCGTGATATATAATTATATAATTAGGCTATAATTGATCAGAAGGGAGTATCTATATCAAAAAGGGTGGGAATGTATCATTTCTTTCAAATTTTGTTCTTAATTTTCGTAATAGACTGATCCGGTTGTAGACCGTACAGTGAAATTTAGGTCAACCAATGACATGTCGGCATATTTATGTCCCAACTTTAAGGGTAACATACGGACACTGATGTAGGACAAAACTTCGCTGTTTGACAGTCATGTAATAGAGTTTTAGTGTTTCCTCCAGTATTTTATAAAACAGAAGGCGAGGGAAGCTATCTTAGATATTAGAATGAGAAGACAACAAGGAGAGTGCCTGACATCAAAAACAAGAAACCAAAGAGACCTGACAATACCCATTACCACACTGAAACAAGAAAAGAGAGATTTGTGGAAAATACCTAAGTTGAAATCACATCTAATTGCCAAAATAGAGATGCCCTAAACAAATGTGAATGAGACCTACGCAGACAATATCTGCCAAATGGCAGATGTTCGCACTAAGCGGACATGAAGATTGTCAAATAACAAAGTCGATAGTAATCACCCCCTTTGCTCCGATAACGAGATACTGAACAAATCTGAAAGATACTAACCCAGGGACAATATCTGGCAAATTGCAGACCTCTGTGATAACCAGTTCTTCAGAAAAAAATTTTTTTTATAAATACGAACATTGGCAGAAGTTACTTTCCCTAGATGCGATGCGGATACCATGAACAAATCTAGAAAAGAACAACCCTAGGACAATATCTGCCAAATGGCAGACCTCCGCAATAAGCGGTTCTTGCGAAAAAATAAAAAAAAATACGAACATTGACAGAAGTTACTTCCCCTAGCTGTAATGACGATACCATGAACACATCTATAAAAGACCAACCCGAGGACAATATTTGCCAAATACCAAACGTCTGCGGCAAGATGTTCTTGAGAAGATTTTTTAAAATATTTAAAAAATACGAAGATCAGCAGAAGTTACTTCCCCTTGCTGCGATGACGATACCATGAACAAATCTAGAAGAGACCAACCCTAGGATAATATCTGCCAAATGGCACACCTCTACGATAAGCGGTTCTTTATAAGATTTTTTCAGAAAATGTTCATATCGAATGGATAGATGGACGGATGGATGAACGACGGACAAACTCCGGATCAGAAAAGCTTACCGAGCATAAGCTCAGATGAGCTAAAAATGTTAACATCAGATGGATGGATGGATGGATGGACGGATGTTGGACAAACTCCGATCAGAGAACCATAAGCTCTGGTGAGCTAATGAGGTATAAGAAAGGGTAGCTGTGTAAGTCTAATTAATGGTAATGTACACATTTACTAACTGGTTTTATTGATCACAGTGTCTGCGAATAAGCCTGCTTCATCATTAGGTGATGAAGTAGTGTCCATGCAGAAACTTGCAATCAATAAAACTAGCAGCTCTTTAAATGATGTTGGACATTCATTCTTTATAATTCATTATAAAATATATTTAGCTGCGTATAAATAAAATTCCAATAAAGAATTCAATCCCTGGTTGAATGAAGCCACATTTGGGGGATGAGGCTGGATTTACTAAGAGCATACTGAACTAACCTATAGGACTGTTGGTAGACTGCGTGGTAATGAGACAGGTATCAGGGTGTATGCTCGAGCAGTCGTGGAATACATTACATTTGACGGAATTAGTTTGCTGACAAGTCGAATCAGCACAGGTGAACTGACATATATCTGCAAAAACCGAGTATCAATTCTGTAGTAATACGCAACAATGTAATCATGTCATAGGGCATAAGTAAAGCATTGTAAAATTTACTTAAGTGGTTCAAATGGAGAAATTCAACAAAATCTGGCCACAAGTATATAAGCTCATATGGATAACACTCATGTAAAACAGATCTTGTCAATATTGTATTGTTTATTTTGAATATCACTGTTGCCTCCTACTGTAACTAATCTAACGTATATTGGAACTACACCTACTGCTAAGTTTGCATTTGCTAGTATATCAATCATTTGTCACATTGTCATGTGGAGACATATTCGATTTATAAGTGATCATTCTAGCTTTTATTGGATTTTAGGAGAAAGATCTATTTTTATGCAGCATTATAATTAATACAATAAATTCATAGATATAGATGATATTAGATCCATACAAGAATACAAGAGGCCGATGAGGCCTCAAAACGCTCACCTAACTGTAGGAAAAAATACAAAAAAGAAAACAAAAAACAGAATTTATAAAAAATGTCGAATGAAAGAAGCACTTAAGATGAGTGAATATAATTGAAAACATAAAAACAACTGTCACAAAAAGTATATAAAAATGCAAAACAACGAAAAAGGACAAATAAACAAAAGGCCAAAAAGACCTCCAAACACTTGGATATTATACCCAGACATCAAACAGGCCTGAAAATACTCATTCAGATATTAAAAGAAAAGGCAAAAGGAAACACGTAGCCTCTAAAAAATGGGATATTAAGACAAGAGGCCAAATAGGCCTCAAAATATTAATTCAGATATTAGAACAACAGACTGAAAAGGAAAGGAACAACAGGCTTCAAAACAGCTGCTGTCCCGATAATTTCAGTTCATTTCAATGGGACCACAATCAAGCCAGCACCTTCCGTTAGATACTTCGGTTTCCACTTTAACTCTAATTTCAGATTTCACATCCAAATTCCTCACAATATTGAAATCAGGCTATTTCCACCCGTGTAAGATAAAATCAATTTCAAAATATTCTATCCGTAACAGTGCATTTACATTATAGATTTTTCAGCTCCCGCTCTTGCTCCTGCCGCCGTCTTTCATAAAAAACGAATCAATTTTGAAATTCGGACGAGTTCTAAATTTGTTGGGAGAGGGAGCGGGGGCGTCAACCAATAAACGAACAGTGTCGTTTACGTGATCAGTGTCGTTCACGTGATAGTCGCCGTAGCAACACATTTTTTGTACAAGATGGCACCGCGTTTAGATTTAAAGTTAAGTGATGAGCAAATGTACGAAATGCGCTCACTTCCTGACTGTAAAGCATATTCATAACCCTGTTATACGCCCCTAGTTCTTTTTACGCTTTTTTGAAAAAAAATCTCATCCACACTGCCCGGGTTTTTCTCATGGGCAGGCTCACAACAATTATAGTTGCTGCACTCGTGGCGGAAGCTACCAAATTTGTATCAAATTGTTTACAGGAACTGTCATCATCAATAAGGTATTCCGCCATTTTGTAAAAGTGGTTTTATGTGACTTTTGGACCGGCGAGCGACCAGAAACGTCAGATAGTGTAAATGATTTATCGGAGGCGAGAGCAGGAACCGAAAAAAATCGGATAATGTAAATTCACCTTAGGCAACAGAAATATTAATTCATGGATTTATTACTTCTCAAATTGAGAGCAGTCATTCCCTTCTGTATAATTGCCCTACCCACAAACTTGTCCTGCCAGGATAATATCGTGATCCGCTATATGGTCGCATATAACCCCTGTTCTCTGACATCTTCACTGGTTCCCAGCTGAATATGGCATTCGTGAGTCGTAATCGTAACCCATAAAAGTCTTCAAGCGCAAAGCCCCATCTTACCTAGTAAACCTTTTCAATATTCATCTCCCATCCCGCATTAACTAGACACTCCTCAGTAAAATCGCTCATTACCCCCAGGACAAAACATATAAACTTAGGTGGCTGATCTTTTTCGTATACAGCTCTCGTCGTGTTAAATGCTCTCCCTACAGAAATATGTTCTTGTTCCAATTTCTCGAAATTGAAGCAGCTCACCAAATTGCATCTGTTCAAAATTGCATTGTTGTGGAAAACTGTCTCTGTGTGTAATGCATCTAATAAGGGTAATGTGTTTATAACTGCGATTTCTGCGTGCTGCGATTTTTGACGGTAATCACCAAAAATCTGCAATATACATTTTTTACCATTACCATTAATTAACAGTCGTTTCTATATAAAAAGAAACCCAAAGAGGGCCGAAAATACTTCTGAAACATTAAAAACAGTTTACACAAAACATTTCAATTGTTATTGAATAAAAATTCGAAGCTACGCTAAGTTGTAAGCTTTGATTAAATATTGGCACGTTCAAGCTGGGATATATATGAAATCTGAGCATTATGTAAAGCTAAAGCGATTGACAATAGGGCCCTGGCAATTATCGCCTTTGTTTTTTTACTTCGATGTACATGCATCTAGAAGTGATTTCGACGGCTGATAGCGTCTGCAGTTGCGCGAATAATCCTGAGGTAATATTGTTCAAATAAATCAACTGTGACACAATAATAAAGAAAAATTTACAATAGCGTAAATTTCTTGCAATAATAGTCACTTCCGGGTACATTGTTTTAAATTGGAAATTCGTCCGCAAAAGTCTTGCGTGATTATTATTGGACAAGGTGATTACGTTTCACGTGCCTAGTGGGTCATGTGACTCTAAAATCACGCGAATGTCAGTTTAGAAGCGTGAGCATAGCTAAATCGGAAAAATAGGGGCAAAGTGGCTGTCAAAATGGTCACAAATATCAGTATTCCGGATCGTTTGTTAATTTTAGGTCATAATATTAAGTAAGTGCATAATACAAGTCGCACCCCCCTATTTATAATTAGGTTAGAGACCTTAAAAAGTGCGACTTATAAGGCGGCCAGTACGGTAATCGATTCTCATAATTTCTAGTTGATACAATTCTACAAAGTGAATAATAGGATGTTAAAAATCGTAGGAAAAATAAAATCCTAATCACAAATAGTATACAGAAATCATTTAGTAGTGGAGTTGCAATGAGTTAATATCCTTAATCATCATCATGAGCAGACATATAGACGTATGAAATCAATTATACAATTTCAGTAGCTGTAGAAACAAGATTGCAAGCTAATTTCAGTTACAATTACAATTGAAATACAATTCCAAAAAAGTATCAAGAAACGCTATTGACTGAATGTGTCCAGTTGTAGCCTAAAAATTCTTGATCCACTTAATTGAGGCTTCATGTCTGCTAGTCTGACTCTCGACAAAATGTTTGTAGAACTAACATAACTAATAAGTTATACAATAAGCATTTCTAATAAGAAATCCACAAAGTAGTGTGATTTACTATCAATTCACAAAACCAATACTTTTTGCGACTGAACTTACTACCCTCTCCTACAATTTTATACTAAGAGAATTACCGTTTAAATCTTATTCAATTTTAACAGAGCAACAAGTAACCTACTGCAATATTTTACGGCCATTGCATGCAGTGAACTAGACTGTAGAGATTACTCAGTTACAGTAGGATGTTACATTGTAATGATACCTGCTGTGTGAACACTGTAGGGCTGTACATGTAACTTAATTCTCTACTATTATTTTTATAATGCATATTATGGATTGACAAAAATATTGTAAAAAAAATACTGTATAGTGATATGGAATTAAAAAATAGCTTATATGTGGTAACTAGAGATTAACTGTCACTATCATCGGTATATACTTAAATAAAATAGAAATTGGTAGAAATGTGGAATAACTGAGGTCAAGTTGCACATATTTATGACAATAAGCAGGTGTGGAGCATAAGATTTATTTCCCCTAAGGTAAAATTGTAAACAACGGCAGAAATTACTCTGCTCAGACACTCATACACTCGAACAAAACCGAATAAGACTAATACACAGACCATTTCCCAATTGGGAAAGGTCTATGCCAAGCAGTTGTTGAAAAGATTTTTTAAAGTAGAAATATAAACATCGAGAAAAAAACCTTCCATTACACAAATGACGATACTCCGATCAAATCTTATTAACACCAATTTCACCAAACGGTTTTTGAGATTTTTTCAATTCAATATAATTATGGACATCTACAAAGAATTGCCTCCCCTTCATCGTATGATATGGTTAAGAAATCCAGAATAAACCACGCCAATGACTATATCTGCCAAATTGCGAAGCTTTTCAATAAGTGGTTGAGATTTTTCAATAAGATAAAAACATCGGCCATAATTACCCACCCTTGGATTGATGATCTGCAAAACAAATTGAAGGAACCAATCCAAAGATAATAATTGCCATATAGCAAAGGTCTACGATCAATCATTGTTGAAAAGACTTAACATCGAATGGATGGATGGACAGACGACGGAAAAAGTCCGTTCAGTAAAAAAGCTTAGGTGAACTAAAAAGTATCTTTACTAAGCATGTCTTCTCCATGTAAATCAGGAAACACAAGAGTGACCATACATTGGATGCATGAATAAACGAAGGATGAAATGCAATAAGAACAAAGCAACAAAGGTTCGAAAAACAATATCTAATTATTTTAAAACATTGGTTGTTTCAATGAACAATAAGTTATCAGAGGAAAAAAGGCATAAGTTGAGCAGAAGAGCAAGTGTTTCATGTGATTTATTGGCTGAATATATTCATGGAGACAATTTGCGATGCGATACGAGTTCCCATATACCTTTGCCTGTTGTTGTCTAGACAGATCGATCGTTGTGTGGTGCACACTAGGTCTACTGTATCATTAGATTCATTATACAGGGGCACACAATCAATAGAGACGAACGCGAGTGCCGCTCACCAACCAAACAGGTAAGTTGGGTGATTCACTCAGACAAAAGGTCAAACCGATACCAGACATCATTCTGTCTCGTCCAGCCATGTAATAATTATGAGTTAGACTGGCGCTGTAGACTTGCAAATCCTTATTGACTGGATCTATGATTGGCATTAGGCTACAACAATTTGGAAATATTATTGTCAGTAGTAATCGGTCGACTCTTACTGGTATTAGAGCACACCCTGATGATACATAAAGGGACGGGAGATATAGTAATTACTTGTAGTCACTTTCAAAATAAGAGGCTAAAGTGTCCTCAAGATGCTCTCCTGAATATGAAACAAATAAATAAAAAATTAAATCAAAAAATTGTAGAATCAAAGAGCTTATATTAAGCAATTTAAATGCTTGAATTAATTAATAATTAATATATAAATATATATATATAATATATATACATGATTAATTAATATATAAAAATATATATTTACATATATATATTATCTAAGAAAAAATGCTTAACCAATTTGAAGAATAATAGAAAAAAATAGAGGTAGAGAACTGTGTCAGAATTGTAATAAAGAATCTTAAATATCCATGTAATATCCATGTAATATCCATGTAATATCCATGTAATATCCATGTAATATCCATGTAATATCCATGTAATATCCATACATTGCCCATAAACCTTGATGACAGTGCACAATTAAAAAATGACATCAGTAGAGTAGATAAGTGTTTTTCAGCTTTCTAATATTAATTAGATAACTGTTTCTCAGCAGTTGGAACATCGATGAATTCTCGTTAACTTAAACGAGGAAAAAACGAAGTAAATTCTTTTCAAATCAAAATACCGGAGAATACCAATTTCAAAAATATTAGTTAATCTTTGTGGATCTCAAGTAACACCAGGAAAAATGGGAAAGAACCTTGGTGTTAATTTAGATACAACACTTTCATTGCATAATCAAATATCTATTTATACATCGCGATATTATCATCTTAGAAATATGAAGAATATAGGAGGATATCTTGATCAGAAAAATATTGAAACACTTATACACAATTTTATCAGCTCAAAATTAGATTATTGTAATTCTCTTTGGTTTGGTACACCAAATTTTGACAATCAATGTCTTCAGAATCCGGCTGTTAATCTTTTAACAAATACTGATCACTATAAACACCTTACCCCAGTCATCTGTCATCTGCACTAGCCTCCTGTAAGATTCAGAATTCCGTTAAAATTACTGTTCTTGATTCACAAATGCATACACGGTCATGGTCCCTCTTATCTATCTGACTTGCTGATAATCCGTAATACTAGATGGATTCAGTTACTCAACTGCACCATCATTAGTCATTCCTAAAACATCCCGCAGCACCGTTGGTGGTCATCACTTTTCGTCTGCGGCACAACTCACTTACTGTTGCCTTGCGCTCAATAACAAATGTAAATAATCTCAAGAAAATCTTGAAAACCTGCTTTTTACCAAAATATCAAAGTAGAAGTTTTGATAGTCTATTATTTATGATCATAGGAGTTTTAGATCTATTATTATTATATCAATAACATTTTCATATCTGTAGAAAATTATAGTTAAGTTTGCGTCACATGTGTTGTAATTTTATAGAGAGATGTGAGGCACCGCTGACAAAATATTTGAAGGGTGTCCTATAAATTTGTTGTCACCTCCATCGTCATCGTTATCATTATCCAGTGTTTGTGCTATTGTGATTTTTTTCACAAAAAAAAAGAAAAAATCATTTGGCGTATAAAAACCCAGTGTCAAAAAACAGCCACCTTTTCATACTTCGTGCTCTTTAACGTATGCCACATTCGATTATGATATAATCACGCAAAACACAGCATCTTTCCAAAGGGGAAAACGCATTAGTCATAAATATATAATCAAACGACATTATATTTTCGGCAATGTGAGAAATGAAATTTTACGGTTCCCAATCCGGCATTATCTGCGCAGGGACCAGCTCACCGGCGAATACATAAAGGTGGCGTTACTGATGTAATATTAGAAAAATGGAGAGAGCTATGTTTTAACATATTAAGATATATTGAACAGTACTTATATATGGCATTGATGTCTAATATTCAATCCAAGTTTTTAATTATTTTACTTATTATTTATTTCATATTATTACTATATCATATCATTGTAAGATCTATCATGCCTGTAGTCGTCTACTGTAAAATTTAACCATCTTAAAAACAAATAATAAAAAGAGGCCTCAAGACGCTCACCTGAAAAAAAAGAGAAAGAGAAAAAAAAAGAGGAAAAAAAGAGAAAAAGACCGAACAAGAGGCCAAGCAGGACATATTGATATTAAAACGAGAAAACAAGGAGACTGCTTGACATCAAAAACAAGGAGCCAAAGAGACCTGACAATACCCATTACGATACTGACACAAGATAGAAGGCAAAAGAGACCCGACAATACCCATTAAGATACTGAAGTCGATAGAAATTACCCCCTTTGCTCCCATGAAGAGATGCTAGGCAAATCAAAATGATACAATGGACACAAGTTACTTCCCCTATCTGTGATGATGATACCATGAACAAATCTAGAATAGACCACCCCAAGGACAATATCTGCCAAATGGCAGACCTCTGCGATGAGCGGTTCTTGAGAAGATTTTTTAAAAATACAAACATTGGCAGAAGTTACTTCCCCTAGGTGCGATGACGATACCAAGAACAAATCTAGAAGAGACCATCCCTTGGACAGTATCTGCCAAATGGCAGACCTCTGCGGTTCTTGAGAAGATTTTTTCAAGAAAATGTTAACATCGGATGGGGAGACGGATGGATGACGGGCAAACTCAAATCAGAAAAGCTCACTGAGCATATGATCAGGTGAGCTAATAATGGAAAAAGTTTTGAACATTTGGCGCAAAAATATTCCATTTGGCGAATCCAAAGCCCTCACTATCGTTATAATTACTATTACTATTACTACGATTGCTACTATTACTACTATTACTACCACCATTACTACTATTACTGCTATCTCGCTACTACATCGCTACTCGATCGCTACTACATCGCTACTCGATCGCTACTACATCGCTACTCGATCGCTACTACCGTACTGGCCGCCATATTAGTCGCAGCATCATATAAGTCGCACCCCTTCCTTGGAGCACTGATATCTTA
>WURV02172647.1:0-14132 GCA_011762755.2 Epimenia babai | reverse complement strand
AAATGTTGCATCGGGCATTTTAGAGGTTGTTTCTTCTAGTTTTGATGGTGAAAATGTTGCATCGGGCATTTTAGAGGTTGTTTCTTCTAGTTTTGATGGTGAAAATGTTGCATCGGGCATTTTAGAGGTTGTTTCTTCTAGTTTTGATGGTGAAAATGTTGCATCGGGCATTTTAGAGGGTGTTTCTTCTAGTTTTGATGGTGAAAATGTTGCATCGGGCATTTTAGAGGTTGTTTCTTCCAGTATAGATTTGGACATCGATGAGGATGTTTTGTCTGACATTAATACTGATGGAGTCGGTTCTGAAACAATAACCTCCGAAGATGAAAGCACATTCAGTGTCTGCATTGTTTTAAGAATAACTGTTGCTGAATCTTCAATGAAGGTCGTCACCGTATCCAAATATGGTGTTGCCTTCATTCCAGATGAATACTCGTGTGCAACAGAAGCTGTACCAACTGATGGATAAAAGCTCATAGTAGATGAAGCGGACAGAACAGTTGGATCGAACGTTTGTTTCTGAGTAGCATTTGCAGAGTTTGTTGCTAAAGTTGAGAATGCACCAACTGAAATGAAGATGAAACATAAAGATATAGTCATATACAGTATCATAGATTTCGAAAAAAGATATTCGTTGATGATGCCTTATATGTTGAAATTTTCCAGAGTAACTGGAAAAAGGTTAGTCACTCGTACTACCAATATCTTCATGTAAGTGTATGTAACAATCGGCTAAGATGACCCCCCATTGTCTGGACCGTTATTCTTCGGTCTTTTATAGAGCTAGCTAGCAGGTGACGAACACGGCAAACGGATTAGGCACAGTTATAAGGATGAGGACAACACCGTGATAAAAACAACATTGTGAGCAGAGAGTTGACCTTCATTCACGCAATAAATAAGTTCAGAACGCACAGACTAGCTGTGATAGTAGATACTTATTTACATTGACGAGACAGCATCACGTGAAAGATAGCTTTGTTCAAGGGACAGCTATTACATAACCACACTGCCACCCAGAACCCCACTCTCTCAACCCCCACCATGTACAGACAGGCAGACAAGAAGTTTTTGACTAAAAATGTAGTTGTAATTGTATACTAGTTGGGATATGAATCAATCTAGGATCTTTTGGCTTCATATTGCAGTCATGAAAATGGTTCTTAATATTGGTAAATTTAATAAACATTTAGTGGAAGTAAAAATCTCAAAGGCTTAGAGGCGTTCCTATTACACTTCCCAATCAACACTATTTATTCATCTTGACACAGTTCATTTTAACACTTTGTAAGTAAACTTTGCATATTATGAGACATATTTCGTCATCTTTATCATGGAGAAAAAGTAAAAATACACACTGCTTCTGAGATGAATTAAAGCAAACATCGGATGAACGAGCTAACTAAGGGGTGAACTGACTGACGGTGTATGGAGGGACAACCGATACGATCCGATTAGATTAGCTCACTTGATCATTTCCCGCGGTGAGCTAATAAATACAAAAAGACGTGACATCTTTATCACTCACTAGAGGGAAGTATGTCACAACTACGAATTCCAAATCGCGCTCGAATTCTAATTCTGAGAATGTGAGATTTAAATTTCGGGCGTGATCGAGAGCTAGGATAATAATGTTTTAGTTGGGATAGGTTGCAGATGACTATGCGGATAATAACTGTGGAGAACCAAATTCAAAAAGCAACTAAAAACCTACCTGTTTTGTAAATTTATGTAAAAGCACATAATGTCGCCAATATTCTACGCAAATGAGGTACTATATGCTATTGATGTTTTAATGTGTCACTTAAATGCATTATTTTTAATTCTTAAGTTGAAAGGAATAGGCCAATTGAATGTTCTATTGAATGTCTAATTTTTATTTTTAGCGTGTAATTTTTAGTCTATACTGAGCTCTCTGTGAGGCATTTTTGTCATTTACATGTGTATTATAAAAAGGGCCATATAAAATAAATTATTATTATTATTATTATTATTATTAGTTCTGGGAGTGCTAAAGAGAGAGTAAAGGGAGTAACTCTGGGAGAGTAAAGGACTGTTTCAGGTTCTTCAAATACATCTTACTGCCTTGTTGGGAACAGATCATCTGCATAAAGTCAACTCAAAACACACTTTGTTAACATCGCTTCACCTGAATAATCCAAGAATACTGTATTTTTTAAAATCTCTTCAAGTTTGTATAACCCAAACATAAGCAACCTAATGTATTAACACTACGACCAGTTTCCTATACCTTGTATTTAATCAATAATCCGTTCCTCTAATTCATATCTCTCGACTTCGATGGATAATCTATGTATCTCTACTTCTGTATACTCTCTGTGTTCTGTTGTCAAACCATTATTTCTTTCAGTAATCTTTATTACTGTATCACATTAAATTGCTTTACAATTTACTGTTTACTTTTACTGTTTTTTTTGTACTGAAATTTATTTGTATTGTATTGCATATCCTGTTCCTTACTGTTTTTAGTGTTTATTTAGATGTGTGTGTATGTGTGCTATTGTCTGACATTACTTAGGCCATATCAATGTTTTCAAATAGTACATACGTTATATTTTTTGAATGTAAAGTGTATTAGACAGCAATGATATAAGTACACTTTAATCAAATATATTTCATATTTTATTTCATAAATAAAGCATAGATAGAGTTTGTCAAGTGGGTTTGGTATTGTGGGAAAGGTAAGTGTTTTTCCATTTCTTCCTTCATTTTTTTTTCTTCCAATTTTAAGCTCTTCATTAAGAAATCGGCCAGCTACTGAAAGTTAAGTTACATTTTAAAGTATTTAGAAGCGAGTTAAAATTAATATAAACTGAGACACTGTTCATGTAGAGCCAAGTTGAATTACACATGTGCCTTATTTAGCATATAAATTAAACTGTGTATTACATTGTTAATGGAGAAAATCGCTTTAAAAGTAAAGGTATAGTACAACATTTATAGATCGCAAATATCAGACCATAAATAAAGGCTCACAACCCACGTGAAGAGATGCAATTAAAACTCACAGTCACAAACAGACAAAAACCGTCACAAACAGCCTGTAGTAACGGCTATATTTAGTAATGAAAAGTGATGAAAGTGGATTTACAAGGTGGGCGTCTTAAAGCGCGTGTAATAACTCTGCATTCTTTGAAGATATATTTGGATAATCCTCGAATGCTGTTACAATAATGAATAGCGATAGCTTGCAATTGTTAGATTAAACGTAACCCTTCTCACTAAGATCGTTATAGAAATTTCCCTCCAACGTAAATTACCCTTTATAATAAGGACATTTTGCACTACTTTTACGGGTTCATTATGATGATTTGCAATAATCGTGACATTCAATAAAATATTTGCTCAGTACAAAATAATGCAAGCATTCTGGGTGTATATTCTTTTGTTGCGTTCAAATTATGATCCAATACTGGAAGTTCAGCACATTTTTGTTGGGTTGATAATGGTGACAGTTAGTGACTATGCTATGATTCATATAACAATACTAAATAGTTTTACACTGAATGTCCGTGACAAGCGAGGGGAACCTTTGAGGAAGGGCGAAGTAGCTGATAATACAATGATAGGTCAAGCTGTACAATCCAGGATTGATAAACTATTACTATTATTGTATGTAATAAGAGTAATAAATAATTCTTGAACGGTGTTATAAGTCAAGGCGATTTAAAACCACCTTACACAATTTACCAATTTGCAAAGCTAAGAAGTCACCTTCACTATCAGAATCAGTAATAAGTGTTTGAGAAAATTTCTAATCCACTTACAATCGTTTATGGATCGATAGTATTGCTAAGGATTTGGCCATTTTGACTAAAAGCGAAACGATGGTTAAAAAATCAGCAATATCGAAAATATTTCTAAAGGTGGCTAATAAATTACCTAAAGACTCAACTAATATACTTCTATCTTTTATCACATAAGCTAGTATGACAATGATAGTGGTGTCTGAGTATGACAATGATAGTGTCTGAAAGAATTACTTATTGATGGCCAGTGACACGTGATTTAAGGGAGGATCTTGTCTTGACATCCATTGTTAAGAAGATTTACACAGAATGTGAAACACTAAAGAAATTAGATCATTGAAGCGAATCTGTCAAATACACGAGAACATTTTGAGCCCTTAATCCCTGGCACCTGTCTATACTACAGGATACGTAAGCCGGTGAGATTTTATGAAAACAAACTAGATATGCTTGAGTAGTATGGAGAACAATAAAATATCGAGAATTGTAGGGAGCCGAAGCTCCAAGTGTTGCAATATGCTTTTGCAGACGTGAATTTTGAATGCTTTATTATTGCCTGAGGCAACCAAATTTGTCTTACATCTTGTTTTTAGTTGCCAAATTTATCTTGCATCTTGTGTCAAGATACTCATATTTGTGTCTCATCTTGTGTCGAGACATTAAATTTATCTGTCATTGTTTCAAATCACCAAATTTGTCTTTCATCTTGTTTTAAGACATCAAATTTATCTTGCATCTAATAACATGACACCAAATTTGTCTCTCAACTTGTTTCAAGACATCAAATTTGTCTGTCATTGTTTCATGTCCCCAAATTCGTCTTTCGTTTTGTTTCAAATCACCAAATTTATCTTGCAACTTGTGTCAAGACATGAAATTTGCCATTGTTTCAAGTCACCAAATTTGTCTTACACCTTGTTTCTAAGAAACTCCCCATCAATAAAATTGACAGCTTATACACCCTTTGCAAATAACGTCCAAAAAAAACAAAACACACCTTAGGCCAGTATTGTAAAGGGCCAAATCTGGCTCACACAACGATTCTGCTTTGCAGAGAATCGGCCTATCGTTACATATATACATACACCTTGTTTCTAGTCACCAAATTTATCTTGCATCTTCTGTCAACATACCAAATTTGTCTCTCTTATCTTGTGTCAAAACTTCAAATTTGTCTGTAATTTGTTTCTAGTCAGCAAATTTATCTTTCATTTTGTTTCAAATCACAAAATTTGTCTTTAATCTTGTTTCAAGTCACTGAATTTGTATTTCATCTTGTTTAGTCGCCAAATTTATTTTTCATCTTGTATCAAGTCAATGTACATATACTCAAAACTGTCACTTATGCCCTCTCTAACCAGAATATTAATTTTATCAATCTAATAACAGATCTTGAGACATGGATTAATCATTAAATTTTAATATTTTACGAAAATGTGTATCCATAGTAAAAATTCAATTTGATAGCGAAGATCAACACAGCCTAAATATTTAAAATATCTTCCTATTTTCTATATTTAGTAAGAAATTGTAAGCCTTATGAGTTAGGCCTATTGCATTGATCTCATACAGACGGTGGTACGATGTCTAATAATTAAATGGACAAAGGCAGTTGAGTATATATATATAATATATATATTTTTGGCAAATGAAGCTAAGAAGTTTGAACAAACCTCCAATCTCAGTTGGGGTTGTACCCATTCTACAACTCATTGGCCACATATACTTCGTGCATGAATGTAAAATAGGAGGATTGACAGAGTGTTGATGGACATAGACATAATGTTTTTATAAAATAACTGGAAGGAAACTGTACAAAAACCTTGCCGATTGTATGACCTGAACACGCGACCTCCAGATGACCGGGTCTGTTAAAAGCAGAGTGGCGGATTAAAACATTGTCTGGGCCATGATTGGGCCTTTATACAGCTACCCTATGTAGAGTGTGGTAAACCTAATACACTGATTAGCCTTTTTTTATTGTGGCCAGGAAAACACTGTATTGAAAAACCACTGAGTCTGCACTAACAGCTCACTTCTTACCTTTAAGACACAATTCTAAACTCCCACAACCCGCATATATATATATAAGATACTGGTGACTGGTGATGTATATTAACAGAAGAAATTAAGAAACAGCAAGGACGTTCATACTATAGAAACCATCCAAACAGCACAACAACATCAGTGGGGAAACCTTTCTGGATTCAGCTGCAATGATGTATTCAGAAGACCATCCATGTAATCTCACGTCACTCTTTGTGACAGTTGTAATCTAACAATGTAGAGGACCAGCCGCTATGGCCGCCAATGTTATTCACCTTATTGTAAGGACTATCGATTACATTATACTGGTAATACAATATAGTCATAATTGGTATTACCTTCAAAATGACCTTATTGGTATGTCGAATAAGACCAATAATAATGGGAGAAACTGATAAGAATATTTATTTGACAATTTGGATGAAATAACCATATATGTTGCGTCTGACAACCAAGCTAATATAGTATATTTTAAGCAAATATATTAAATTTCATTCCATATACATGAATGATATGATATCCATTGGTAACTTTTGCAGTCTATTGCATCTATAATCCTATACTATTCCCAAGTTTGTTCGTGTCTTATCAAGACTACCAAATAGGTAAAAAGACTTCACACTAAATATGGCAAAAATCACCATTCGATTCATGAATTATATTGTTATAATTTCAATAAATAACAGATCCATCAGTACCACTATTTTCTGGTATATTTTTCCTCACCCGGAACTACTAGCATTCAGTGTTACCAGAATGTAACATGTATGTATTTATGTATATATTTATAGGCTGCTTACAATGGTAATCGTTGTGTGGGCTGTCTTAGCCCTATAATGCAGGTAGCATATTAGTGTGGTTAACCCAACAATTTCATTAACCTTGCTTATAAGGGGTGAGGGGAAAACACTTAGTGTGAAATACCCGAGTCTGGGCAGACAATTGACCTTCTTCCATTCACGCCACTGGTTCAAAGCATCTACATCCGGGCTACATATGTCGCACACTCCGCTAAGTCTATGAAAGGTCAATGGTAATTTACAATGAGATGATGGAAGGGAGGTAATAGAGACTACACAAAAAGCATCTGAAGCACAGCAAGCGTTAGCGGGAAAAAGCCCTAAAAGAAACACTCTGCAAGGGCTACTAAAATGCCCATCGGCACAGGGATTTACGGTATTTTCAGCTTGGAAAATGCCACAGGTAGTATACTGGTTAGTGCGGGAATTGAACCAGGATCCTCTGAATCCAAAGTCAAACATGCACTAACTACGACGCTAACTGCCCCCTAGAATGTAGCATACTTGAAGCATTTGCTACGTGTAAGATTAAATGGACCGAGAAACTGACAATCGACGAAGTGCTGGGACGGGTAGAAATGCAACTTTGATAAAAACCATTAGAAATAGACCATGTAAATGGTTCGGACATAAACTGCTACACGATATGTTGCCAGACGTGATTGTGATCGAAGGAAGGGTTGGTAGTAAAAGATTCACATGGAGGGCAGCGAATCAGGATGCTATATTCGACATGGATGAAACCACGTATGAACATATGAACAAAAGAAAGATGAGGGCACACAAGAAAGATGTGAATGGCGAAAGGCAGGCTTTGATAATGGACATGATACACAACATAACTCCAATCATCGTCGTCATCACCGCCGTCATCGTCGTTATCATCATCACCGAGTGTGAAATTACCTTTAAATATGCCTATATTTATTGCTAAAAATTCATTTGTATCGATATCATACACATAGACTTAGTGTATAGTTCATTAGTTTTTCTTAGTTCACGTAGTGTTACATATTTACATGTAATTATTCATAATTCAAAGTAGTCATCAGCTAAGTGTGTGTATATGGTACAAGTTTATTCAAGTGTAAAACCACCACTAGGCATTGCAGTATTCCCGAAATTGCACATAACTTCATTAGTTTATGTTTTTAGCTAGTAACATTGTAAAGTGTCGTCGACACCATCTTATCATTATTGACCAAGGGATAATTCGGCACTCTAACTAAAGCATTATTATTTTGTATTATTAGGTATGTGTAAAAATGCCAGAATGCCGCAAATGCCGTTGCATGATACCGTTACAATCTCAGGTAAAGGTAGTTATTATCGAGTATATGCTAATAAAATATAAGTTTGCCTTAACAAAAGCAACACAGGTAATGAGTGACGAGTAGTGCTGGGAACACAAATACAGTAAAGTCTGTACAAGATTTATAAATAATCTCTTCGGTAATATTGGATTTGCTGCGTTGTTCACCAGTAGAAACGACAGTCCAGTCGTGTCACGATACAAATAATACAAATTGCATTCCCATACCAGTTATAACACAAATATTGCAGCTATTGTGTCATACGGGGACAATCTGTACATACCGATGGTCCTGTATGACAGGTATGGCATTTACTATAATGTTATGTGTGCAAGTAATAGTTCAGGTATGGGGGAACATTTTTTGGGAAGACACGTTGACATAATATAGGACGGTTAAACTAAAAAATAACATAACCAAGATTTATGATGTTTTAAATAAAATCTCTATCTATTATAAAGCCAATTCCATTAATTGAGATTTTAGAAATTAACAAAATTAATACTATTACACACTTCTTTTCCTCATACACTCAGAAATGGAAAGGATTGATAGGTGGTGTTGTAAAGATGATTATTAAGGTTCATTCGATATCCTAGCTTCTAGAGATAGAAATATTTAACAATAAATAACTTTTGCATTAATAAATTTTTGTTAGTCTTCCTGAAAGGCTATTTTCTTTTTCCTGTTATTTATTTGATAGACTAAGGTGACTACCCCACCTTATTGATTCAAAAATGGGCCTGTCTGTCGGAATATTTCATTACGTAAGGAGTGTTTGCTCTGTGTAAACCGTTTGATTGTAATGATGTAGACTATGACAAGATGATACTATGTAGTTATTGTATTATTGTTAAATTCAAACGTGTATGGTGATAACTGGAATATTTGTACATCGTGCATAAAATGACGAAATGAATATAGCACCTCTTACGAGAAAGGTTGAAGAACATGGCAAAATTGTGGATATACTGATATCCTTTTTTGAATAACAGACGTCACCCACTGTAGCCACATCGATATCCTTTTGGAACATCAGCAGTCACTAGCTATGGCCACATTGATATATTTTGGGAACACCAACGGTCACTGGCCATAGCCGCAACGATATCCTTTTTCGACAACAGTGCTTACCCACCTAGGCTACATTGATATCCTTTTTGGACAATAGTAGTCACCCGCCTAGGCTACGACAGCGGTCAGCCACTACGGCCACATTGATATCCTTTTAGGACAATAGTGGTCACCTACCTAGGCTTCATTGATATACGTTTTGGACAACAACGGTCACCCGCCTCGGCCACGACAGTGGTCATCCACTATGGCCACATTGATATCCTTTCAAACATTTTTCTCAATGATTTCCCCTCTATTCAGTAGCCATGTGTCCAACACGACCAGCGTACGTTGTAATCCGTGTCTTTTGCCAGCTCGGACATGTTCAAATAGCCAGACAATAGCCAACCGGACGCATTGTTCGCTGTCTGTATTGTGAGTAGTGCACCATAATGCAATGCACGACCCGTGCGTTTACGGCGAATAATCATTTCAAATTAGGTGCGTTTCATAATCTTAGATTGGCCCGAGATGCCTGACATTATAAAACGTTTTAAGCCGCCCTTTTACATTTATTCGTAACATTTCTCAATTGGAATTTCAGCAATTATGAGCAGCCAATATTCTAGCAGACAACAATATGCCAGTGTTACAACCCCATAGGTATACATTAGAGAATTCACGGAGATTAACATACTCAACATAAAGAAATAAGATATATGTCGCTAAAGTATACTTATTAGTCTGGCTGTCAAACACATGTTATATGAATAAAGCATTGAATATCATAAGAACTATGTAGAGAAATCAACAATTCGATTCATATGGTTATTTAAGTATAATTAAAGACAAAGTATAATTAAATATAATTTAATATAATTATCAGCTATGTTGGCTAATTCTGCAGAGAAGATACTTTAAGGACAATGATAAGATGTTTTAGACTACTTGAGTATATGAAAATTTTGACAAAGTCTGTGAATGAGAAATGTAATATAATATATTTGATTGAAGTGACATCGTTAAGGAGATGGACAAAATGTGATAAGTTCATATTGTCCATTATTGTGGTCAATATGCAGGTAGCACGTATTAATAGACAGGAGAAGAAATTTCATAATGAAATAAGTAGGGTTTTAGTGTCTCGAGGAAAACTTATCGGCTCAAACACCATACTTTGATCACCATTATATTCCTTTAATGGTGCAACACTAGGTACTTTCTACTATTTATACTGTGTATGTCACTACTCTTTCTCGTTACACCCGATGACTTGCGTAAATCTTTACCTTAGTCAATAAGGCAGTACCTCTAATTTTCATATTATATGATTAAGCGCCGAATGCGATGACCCACATGTCCATGTTTGATCGCCGTATATGGGCGCATACTTTCTTGCCCATAAAATCACGGGTAAAACTAATTTCTTTGAGGTATTCGAAATAACGACATAGGACCACGAATAAAATTTTGCCATGACTCCAAATGAACTAGTACGTCTTGATACGCACGTTCTTCGAAAGAACGGTCCAAATGCCATTCAACAGTTGGCTCGCGGATATAATAATAATCGTTACAATTGACACCCGATACAAAACCTTTATAGAATGGCCACGGTGTCAAGTAGCGCGCGGTTGTATCATCCGAGTTCTACTGTAGCTATAGTATCATTAGTGATTACAATTGCACAACGATGTATAGCAATGTCTTAGTCATGCGGCACGAGGAGCGGGAGTCCGCGGGAGTCCGGGGAGCAAGCGTGTCAGCGTGTCGTGACAAGTTCATAATCAATAGCTGCCGTTTGTTATGTCTGCGCGCAGCGGAAAGTTTGAGCAATAGATTTTTCTCTCTTAATATAACCAATAGACTGTCTACTGTGTCTGGTAGTGACGTTAGAAAAACGGTGTTGGGTTCGATTTGAAAATCAGTTCTTAAAAAAACTCGGATTTATGCGAACAATGGCCAATTGCGATATCTTGTTATTGAAGGGGAAGCATTGGGCGGAGTCATTATGCTACTGTGTCTGGTAGTGACGTTAAAAATATGGTGTTGGGTTTGATTTCAAAATCAGCTCTTAAAAAACTCGGATTTATGAGAATAACGCCCAATTGCGATATCTTGTTATTGAAGGGGAAGCATTGGGTGGAGTCATTATGCTAAGAATCCATCATATCAATAAAAGTGTGCTATGCGATAAGAATAGGCCAATTCAGGAAAAAATCTATGGGCCAGATTTAACCGCGATACAAGTTTGGCCTAATGAATTTTTTGGACGTAATTTGTAGAAGATGCTGTCTATACTGATGGGCAGTTTCTTTAAATCTTCCCGTCTTTTTGAGAAATCTAACCATTGAATACAGTGGTCATGTGCTATTTCAAATTGCCTGTGAAATTGTTTGTAGGCTTAATAATTTTTGAATATCAAGTTTTTCTACGAATATTCGCTAATATCGACTTGCATCCTGAATAGTTTCATGCTTGCGGAAGTCGAAGGTTTTACCCTGACTTTAAATGTCGATGCGTATAAAATCCCCCGTTAGTTACATCGCCCTGACTCGAACTGATCATGTGAAAATGCTGTAACGCGTTACGCATGACTTATTTTCGATACGAGATGCCGGTTTATGTAGAGTTTATGTCACAAAAACATACGATGTACCATGAGAGATAAGGCAGAAGAAAAGAGATTATGGCGACCTGATATATGTAGTATCATCACGTAATCATATGTGTACGAATGTATTGATGGGCCGGATTATGCAGCCATTATGAAAGCCATGTATACTGGCCTAGTGTGACTGGCCTCAAATTGGACTGCGTTGTTTTTATTGTTGGGTGTAGCAATATTCCAGGATTAACCCGTTCTGTGGCCTCGAAGCTAGAATAACATTATAGACTTTACCATGACGAACGAATGTTTTCTTTTATTATGGTAAGGAAAATACCTTAGTGAATACCACTGAGTCTGCGCAGAGAGGTGATCTGCGTCCATGCAAACCACCGTGTCCGCACAGACAGTTGACCTACGTCCATGAAAACCACTGTGTCTGCACAGACGGGTGACCTACATCTATGAAAACCACCGTGTCTGCACACATTGGTGACTAGTGTCCATGCATACCACTGAGTCTGCGCAGAGAGGTGATCTGCGTCCATGCAAACCACCGTGTCCGCACAGACGGTTGACCTACGTCCATGAAAACCACTGTGTCTGCACAGACAGGTGACCTACATCTATGAAAACCACTGTGTCTGCATAGACAGGTGACCTACATCTATGAAAACCACCGTGTCTGCACACATTGGTGACCTGCATCCATGAAAACCACCAAATCTGGACAGATGGGTAACCTGCATCCATACAGCCGTACCCAGACAGCCTCCATTGTCACACTCTCTGATGAAGCAGTTTAAGTTGATAGTTATTTACAATGAGATAACGAGGTAACGGACAGGTAATAGTCGTAGAGGCCAGAAGACACGACATGGATAGGACATTTAAAAACCAGTGGCGAAAACTGAAAATCTACTGCGAGCCCAGATTTGCTAGTTTTCCTGAACTAAATGAGGAGAATGATGAAAAAATCACTATGTTCTCTCTACTACAAAACACACTGAAGACCGAAAAAAAATTGACTGTAACAAACATCTACCAATAAAGAGAAATCAACGACGATTTAAACTCTCTATTCCCCGTTGGCCAATTACGAATAATTCGTTGGATATTATTGTTATGCATTATTGATTTTAACGGATGAATCAGAGCAAGTTTCCATAGGAACATCATCACATGACTATTCCCCGGCATATGCGATTGATATTTAAACAGATTAGACATAACTAAACGAGATAATTATAATGCGAGTTTGTCACAGAATCTATAATTAATAAACAAAATATGTGTGGAACTGTGTATATCGTAATAGGAATTGAATTAGCGCATATAATTGGCAATTCCACATTTTCTCAGTATGATCAGTTAGTTTTTGGATCATTTTGTTTTACATAATTATATGGCCAATCCCCAAACAATCCACTGATAGTTTCCTTTGTACATATAATTTGTTTTATTTTTTTGGCAGTATATTATCTCCCATAAATAAAATAAAACATTTATTGATGGAGGTATCAACTAATTAAAGCTCTCGTAAAAAATACACGAAGAGAAAAGCCGCAAGTTGAAGTCTCGCATTTCGGAATTTCAGTGAAATGTGAATATGTATATCACCCACCCACCCATTTACATATTTAAAATCTAAATAGAATTTGGAATAGTGCGGACAATACAAGGAACAGAACAGTAATGCTTAAGATGAAATATCACACTCAACTTTGACATAATGGCTGAGGCATTGCCATTGGTTTCACGATTGTAGTATTTACTGTATTATCAGCTAATCCACTCAGTAAATAAAGTAATATGTATATATATATGTATATATAAATATATATATATATACATAATATACTTATTGCTGCAGCAAAGCACCACTTCATCCTTTTGAGGTTAAGGGTATATGGAGTGCATCATGTGTCAAGAGTGATAGACCAGAATCGAAAGTACAGTGTCAATAATCCAGATTTCACTACATATATAAATTCTGGACCATCACTCTTGGCAGATGATGCACTCCATATAAACTTAACCTCGAAAGGATGTCGTGGCGTTTTGTTGTGGCAAAAAATAACATCCGAGCGTAGGACATAATATCGTCATCATATAAACGTCAAAGGACACAAAATTAATGCCGACTCACCGAAGTCGTGCGCCGAGAAGAGGGTCGCCAGTAGCAACGGAAGTATCTGTACAAAACATGCCATTCTGCCGTCCCCGCTTGTACCTGGAACTGGATAACACAGCGATTTTATAGACCAACGCTACATTTCACAATAATGATTTTTGCATAGACATAATAATCGTAATAAATCAATAGAAACCCACGCACTGAGAAAACATGGTTTATCTTTTATAATAAGGTCTATTTCTAAGAAATTTCATGCATACCTGAGATGTCCCCATAGTACCGATATAGGTGTTAATCTTAATCAAATACAGTCAAACCTCTATTGAGCGGCCACTCACGGGAATCACGAAAAAGTGGCTGTTAAGACAGGTGGCCGTTTAATCCAGGTTTGACATTTTGACT
>WURV02172646.1:0-31181 GCA_011762755.2 Epimenia babai | reverse complement strand
AGTAGCATTTTCGAGATTTCTTGACTCAGGAATTATAATCGTGTCTATTAATCGTGGACCAGCAAAAGATACGGTACCAATTGTAAGATTCAGTCCATTGGCACTCCATAGAAAATCAAATTCTGGTACTATATTTATAGGTTCTGCAGCAATATTTGTCTCTCTGATAAGTTGGGTTAATCGATTGGCAAGTACATATTCATGTCCACTAAATGATGAACCATCAGGCACACCATATAATAGCAACTGCCCATCTGGTGACATGCGCCGTACATCTTCTGTGGGAAATGCTTGTTCTTCCGCATTGGTCAGGTCGGCAGAAAATGGATACTCGTCAAATTCTTCCAGTTCGCCTGTGTTGGGATTAGCGACAAACCACATCTCACCAAGAGACGGATTCTGGAATGCAAGTCGTTGCCCATCTGATGACCATTCTTTATTATTTAAATTCCGAGGTAAATTCGAGAATACAACGCGCTCATCTTGTGCGTCGATGCTGATGGTATTGAACAATACGAGCGTTATCAGGATGAATGCTACGGATTTCATATTTTTAGCCTTACTCATTAGGGATCAAATCTTCGGTTCGTATAAAAACGAGTTCACCATCTGTACTATAACTAAACCACTCACCGTTTGGTGAAAATTTTGGCGTGAATACATCTTCCAATTCTATTAATTGTATCGGTTCAGTATCAACATTCTCGTAGAATAGGATTCTACCGCCGAGTATTGAGAAATCACTTTGCCACACAAGAATTTGATCTTCAGATAAAGGTGAAAATGTACCTGTTTCAAAGAGTCCCGGAATAGTATCTCCTATCGGAAATAGACGACTTAAACTTGCATCTTCAGGATTCCACAACACAAGATATGTTTGCTCACGAAGATTACTAAGATTCGGGTCTTCTTCTTGAGCAGTTAGTAGGACGTATTCTCCAGTTGGGTTAACAGCCAATAATCGATTGACAAGAAATTCTGTTAGATACATCTCTCGATTATCAATAGTTACGCGATCAAATGGATAAACAGTAGCATTTTCGAGATTTCTTGACTCAGGAATTATAATCGTGTCTATTAATCGTGGACCAGCAAAAGATACGGTACTAATTACAAGATTCAGTCCATTCGCGCTCCATAGAAAATCAAATTCTTCAACTATATTGATTGGTTCAGCCGCAACATTTGTTTCTCTGATGAGTTGGGTTAATCGATTGGCAACTACATATTCATGTCCACTAAATGATGAACTATCAGGCATGCCATATAAGAGTAATTGCCCATCTGGTGACATGCGCCGTACATCTTCTGTCGGAAATAATTGTTCTTCTGCGCTGGTCAAATTAGCCGAAAATGGATACTCATCAAATTCTTCCAGTTCGCCTGTGTTGGGATTGGCAACAAACCACATCTCGCCAAGAGACGGATTCTGGAATGCAAGTCGTTGCCCATCTGATGACCACTCTTTATTGTATAAACCACGCCCAAAGCCAGAGAATACGACGCGCTCATCTTGCGCTTCAATGTGAACTGTATTGAACAATGCCAGTGTTATCAGGATGAATGTTATGTGTCTTATTCTGATCATAATTATTAGCTCTTGAGCAACGTCCTTTAATTAGAGTAAGCATGAACAGACACATTATAGACAAAAGTTATGATTTCGCTCACTACGATTCCGTTACGTTGGGAATTTTTATGAGTATTTGTGATTAAAATAGTGTATATAAAGAAATCCCTTCAGGAATATAGGAGTTTATCCGATGGATGAGCAATTTTTTAATCGCTCCACTCTTTCTGTTATGCTTTTTGCCCTCGTTTCATTTCCAAGTTGTGCATGTTCCTACTTTGGAAGTCTGTTTTTCACGGGAAATTCAGCTTGGTTTGGCATTATCATAGCTTTCACCCCCTACTTAGTTTCTGGTTTGTTACTATTGTTTCTTGTGAGACCTCAATTTAGTAGCATAAAAGGCATTGGAAAGTTGACACTTATACTTACGATCATATCGGTAGGGATAGTCATCTGGCTCTCAATAAATATAAAAAATACAGTTAATGTATATACTCGAGATTGGCTCATTTTGGCATTAGCAACTTGGTTTGCTGGTTTTTTCGGGGGATTAAGCATAATAACATTCAATAGTCATAAACTATTTGGCGTGAATTTAAAAAGTGCGAAATGAAAACCACCAGATTGATGGAAGATAAATAAACATTAATTATGCTTCATTTCTCGTAAAGGGTGACTTATATCTTTGTTTAGATATTGCGTTTTGTTTTCTTCGCGCCCATCGCGTCATCGTGGTTAAACTGCTTTTCACTCATCACTATTTTCTGACTATCCTCTCTACGTACCAATAAGCCCTTGCCTGCGAAGCGAATTGGGAGAGGGTTGGGTGAGGGCAAAAAAATAACCATTTGGTTCACACAATCCGCCGAATCCATGCTACCCTATCTCTAAATTGAACAAATTTTTCTAACAATCGCTAAGTTGACCGCCGAAATAAAAGTTACCCGCCGAGAATTCCACCCCCACCCGCCATTATTTAAGGGAAGAATCAAAGCGACCGCCGACTTTTTATTTTTTTCGGCGGGCGCGGGCAAACTGTTTATAGATAGTTTGAAAGTGTGTTTATTTCGGTTTGATGGCTTTTCCCATACCTGCTTGTCCGGTTTGTCCATTGATGAGCGCGGTACGTACATCGCCATCTTCTTCGTACAGCGTCGCAACCCATACGGGCAACAGATACAGCCGGAAGGTCATCTGCGTAACCGAGGTGAAGATGTTGACCTGCATTCCACTACGATTGACCGCACCATGCCGTAAGCGCATCTCCTCGCCGATAACGCCCCGCGCTTCGAGTGAGGCTTTATCGAAGTCGATGGCGTAGAGTTCAGCAGGGAACTTCGCCAGCAATTTGGGGTTATAGCCCACTGCTTCCTTGATGTCGAACTTACCCATCTTGTCGATCATCTTGTGGGAGGGTGATGTCACTGCGGGAACAAGCACGTTGTTCATCGCATCGCCGATGGTTTCGGTCTGATAAGCAGGTGTGATGCTGGTGTTGAAGTTGTTTGAATCACGAGTCAGACCCATTCCGGTGTTCTCTGAAAACACCGAGCGACGGACATCTAAAACGGCGTCAAATGCCCAAAATGGCAGGTAAACGCCGTCGATAGTAGCGCGGTCAACCTTGTTGTTATCGAACCAGCCTTTGAAGCGTTCAGACCAACCGCCTAGCTTCGCTTTGACTTGCTCCGCCGCTTGCTCACGGGTAATTCTAAAGCGTACGATGCCGTCTGGTTGCTCGAAGGATTCTAATGCGTCCTGTAGAATCACATGATTCGAGCCACAGAAGGGGCAACGCTCTGATAGCTTACGTGATGGCAGGGTACGTTCCGCGCCACAGCTATTACAATGCAAGAGGCGTGAACCGACTTTCCAGACAACCGTCTTCGCTTTGCGCTTTAAGAGTGCCATCGTTAATGATTCAAGATCAGTCGAGCCACCGCTTGCTTCTTTGTCCACATAGCCACAGGAATCACACTTGGCAAACAGCGTTGCATGGTCAAAGGTCATGTGGGGTGAATTACATTGTTTACAGCGTAGATTTTGCGTTTCGGTAGCGACGGTTCCGCCTGCATTCCGTATGATGGGCTGGGCATGAGGGTTTTGTGCATCTAATGCTGATGGGTCGAGTTCTCCTCGCAACACCATCAATTCCTGCAATGCCTCCATGTGATTGGGGTCATGTGCCAGAATGTTGGTTAAGTGTTCCTCTTGTTTTTTGGGATCGCTACTTAAACGGGCAATCCACAGATGCGCATCAAGGAAATCGCGCTCGTTGTCGAGTGCACGGTGGAATGCCTTGAGTGCGTCGTCCCATTTCTCTTGGCGGATGCAGTCTTGTCCGGTGTCGTATGCCGCTCGTGCCCATTGGTTAATCTCACCTCGCATCGTGAGGCGATAAGATGGTTGGAATTTGCGCCTTTGCACGCTTTTTAGTTTTGACTTTTTGGCTATAGGTGGTTTTTTACGTGTGCCGTCATCTTTACGCAGGATATGCCCGCAATGCTGACAGGTAAACTTATCTGACGCGATGATAAATGATTTGCGCGCCTCACAATGGGGACATACTTGGGGCACTAAGGGTTGAATACCCATTGGCTGATCCTCATGATTAACTATTTCACGATTCTATCTTACAGCGACTTTGAACCAGAAATCGTAAAAGGTTATGAATTCAGCGTAATTTTTAAAATTGTTATATAGGTTACAACCTTCATACGGGCTTATAACGTAATCTAATCACTAACGTTTCGATATATCGTTAGAATAGTTATAAGCGTTTGAGGCATAGAACAGGCACCATCATAAATCAATGCCAATTACACAGCTAATAACTGCTATGAGGAATGTTTGTATGATGATTGAAATAGATACCACACGCTACGCTAAGGTTGGTCGGGGGATTGCTTTAGCTGTTTTAGAAGAAGCGCAGGTCAAACCAGATAAATTCACTGCGCATCGTAATCGTACCTTCACCGCGCAATATTTGCGTGAGCGTAACCCCAATATTGATATTGGACAGGTTGAAGCGATTGATCAGCGCGTTGCTGTTTTGAAAAACCCAAGTGAAATGCTTGATAAAGGGCGTTATATCACGTTTCAATTTGCGATGGCATCACCAGAAAAGCTCGGCATCAAGGTCGAGAAACCTAAACTGAAAGCTAAACAAACACAGGTTCAGATTAATGAAACTGTGTATAAATTAGTGAACGGTGTGGCACGTAATATGGAACAACTTGCCAACTTTGCACATAATCTCGCCACGACTGAAGACAAGCATAATCATCTTGTGTTGACGATTGAGGAATTACAAAGCCAAGCGAAGTTACTGCAAGATAGCTTGAAGCACATCGTCCGTGAGAAGAAAATCGTTTAAAACGAGCATTATTTGACGTTGATTATTTACGGGCAATCAAATTAGCGATTGCCCGTTTGTGTTTTTGATTAGCCACAGTCGATAAAGGTATCTACCTGAGCGCGACTGGGTAGGGCGGGGATTGCGCCTCGATTGGTGGTAGTTAGTGCGCCGACTCCATTAGCAAAGCACAGAATGTGTTCTAGTTTAGATATGTAATCTTCGGGGTTTTCTAGGATGCCGACCAATAACCCCGCCACGAAACTGTCTCCTGCACCGGTTGTATCAACGGGAACAACATCATAGCCTTTATAGCTGACACTTTCGATTTTGCCTGTTTGTTTATGATAAGCTGTTGCGCCTGATGAACCATGTGTGACGATCAATACCTTTGTATCTTTGCGCCATAGCTTTTGGATGTCATTATCACCTGTCAGAAATTCAAGTTCCTCATCGCTGATTTTGATGATATGGGCATAATCAAAGCCTGATAACATGCCTGCTTTGGCTGATTCGTCATTCTCCCATAATGCGCGTCGTAGGTTGGGATCATAGGAGATGATTAGCCCTTGCTCTTTAGCGTGTTGGGCGGCTTTAAGCGTTGCGGAACGGCTTGGTTCGCTAATGAGGGTGATGCTACCAAAATGGAAGATTTTCGCGTTGTCGATAATATCAGTTGCGACATCTTCTGGTTTCATCAGCATGTCTGCGCTGGGATGACGATAAAAGTTGAAGCTACGTTCACCATTAGCCTCTAGTGAAACAAATGCGAGCATGGTACGGGCTTCATCACTAAAGCGTAAACCTGAGACATCGACACCTTCTGCGCCTAAAATATCTGCTAGAAAATGCCCAAATGGATCGTCTCCTACTTGCCCCAAAAATGCGCTTCTTTGCCCTAGTCGTGCGACTGCTACGGCAACATTGGCAGGTGCGCCGCCGGGGGCTTTCTCAAAACCGGATGCTTCACCAACGGATACACCCGATTCTAAGGCTACAAAATCAATTAGTAATTCACCAAAACAAACCACATCACTCATCATGTGATACCTTTTTCTGTCATTGTTTACTTTATGATGCAGACTTTAACGCAAACTCTTATACAGGAAAAGGGGATAATGCTATTCGATAGGGTAATAATGTGTTTTATGACGTTGTATTGTATATGCGAATATTATATGCCCGTCTTGTATCATAACATTGCACAATGAGATGTATACACAACTCATACACATCGCATAAAGGATTCTTACGGAATCCTTGTAGAATGTAGAAAGTCGTAAGCTGTCTGAAATTTTTCCCAAATAAAGTAAAAATCACTTAGAAACTTTTTAATAACGTGGCATAATTTATCATAGGTCACTCATTATCTTGTTGTATATTGATGGTATATGTGAAGAAATGTACAATTGAGATGAGATGAAAAACCGAGTTGATGGAACAATAATGCAACAAAATAACGGCGTGTCTGATATGAATGAAGCACTTATAAGTATCCGCAACCTGAGTAAAACCTATGAAGAAGGTGGGCGGGCGCGTTTGGTTTTGGATGATGTGAGTTTAGACATCAACTCGGGCGAATTCTTTGTGCTGTTGGGAAAAAGCGGTAGTGGTAAGAGTACCTTGCTTAACCTCATCAGTGGGATAGATCAATCCGACAATGAGACCGCGCAGATTAACATTGATGGCACTGATGTTACCAAGCTTAATGATAAACGGTTGACACTGTTTCGTAGAGATCATATCGGTATTGTTTTTCAGTTCTTTAACTTAATCCCGACTTTAACAGTGTTGGAAAATATCACTTTACCCCATGAATTAAAGGGGAAAAGTCGCCGTGATAGTGAAAAACTTGGTATGAAGTTATTGGAGCGAGTTGGGTTAGGCAATCGTGCTGGCGCATTCCCTGATAAACTGAGCGGTGGAGAGCAACAACGTATTGCTATTGCTCGTGCCCTTGTTCATGAGCCTTTGTTGGTATTGGCGGATGAGCCGACTGGAAACCTTGACGAAGATACTGGGGAAAGCGTTTTGAGCTTGTTGTTAGAGCTTACGCGGGATGCGGGAAAAACGCTTGTGATGGCGACGCATAACCCTGAAATCATTCCTTTTGCAGATCGTGTATTTAGTATACATGAAGGCAAACTTGTGTTAGAAGGCAGTAACGTAGGTGATACACGGGTTGCGCAGAAATAGTAAACTGTTATGATTAAGGGAAAATCTCAATTATAGTCGGGCATTAATTATGATATATTAAGAGTAGATAATTAATGTGAAATTAATTTAAGAAAAAGGTTATTCGATAAAACAATGATTACGGGACATACAGTCATCATTATTATGATCGGTTAAGTTGAAAGGACGGGTTATGAATGACCCTGCCCCTGATATTAAACAAATCCTCGCTGAGTTACGTGATGTCAATAAAGGACGACGGCGCACTGCTGTCATGAAACTTGGCATGATTGGTAGCGATGAAGCTATCCGCGCCCTTATTAATGCTGTACAAGATGATTATGAAGATTTGATTGTGCGTGGTCGGGCAGCGTTGATGCTTGGAAAACTCAAGGATACACGCGCTGTTACTCCTCTTATTCGCGCCTTGGACGCACCTGGATTTCAAACCCCACTTAATGCGGTACAAGCACTTGGCGAATTAGGTGATATTCGTGCTATAGAACCCTTGTTAATGATAGCGGCAAATGGCACCGATAAAACGCGAGAAGCCGCACTAGATGCTCTTAAACGGCTTGGGCATGAGCCTGATGCTGAAGAAGAAATTATAGAACCGACACCGAACCCTGAACCTTGTTGAAGCCATGCACTCATATATGGGTGCTGGATTTTATAGTAACATACTCTCCCTAACCTAATTCATAACGTTAGGGCAGATGGTGTCGAGTTACACTAGAAATGATATTTATCCCTGCTTTGCGTGATGTAAAGTGGGGTTTATTTTTTATAGTGGTTTAGCCTCTTTTTTGTGATGTTAATCATATCATTACCTCCATTTAAATGCCTAGTTTATAGGATTGCTCAATTCTATAAACTAGGACTGAACATTGAATAACTTAAGCAATGGATAGGTACTTCTCTCTAAATTGTGCTTGTCATTTTGAAATTATTTAGCCATCAGTCCTTACCTAATTTTAATGTGTGGTCAAGCTAGCGTGTATAATAGTAATATAGAATTTGTGAAATAATACGCATAGTGCTAAGCACGATGGAATCCACACCATGATTACTCCTGTTATTTATCGTTTGGCGACACGATATATTAGTCGTCGATTCTTACAAAGTTTACTGTTTGTACTGGGTGTCGCTTTAGGTGTATCGGTCATCATTGCGATTGATGTCGCTAATGGCTCGGCTAGTCGTGCCTTTGACCTCAGTACAGAGAGTGTAAGCGGTGCGACGACGCATCGTATTATTGGCGGTCCAACGGGTTTGCCGACTGATATTTATCGTCAGGTGCGGGCTGATTTGGGTTTACGCCTGAGTGCGCCCATCATCGAAGAATACTTGCGCGGATTCACTCAAGAGATTGGCGTTGAAAATGACCAGCCCTTGCGCTTGTTTGGTGTTGATCCTGTGGCGGAAGCACCGTTTCGCTCATACCTTTCCGCGATCACGGTGGATAGTGAAAATACTGATGATGATTCCTTTGATGCGATTAATGCTTTTATCACACAGCCCAATGCAGTTTTAATTAGTCAAACGCTAGCTGATCGGTTTAATGTCACGGCAGGAGATACGATTATTCTGCGAACGGGGACTGCACAGGTAGAAGCCAACATTGTGGGTTTATTGCAAGCTGAGGATGGGGTTAGTGAGCAGGCGCTTGATGATCTTGTGCTGACTGACATTGCCACTGCGCAGGAAATTCTAGGGCAACCGAATAGAATCACTCGTATTGATCTGATTTTAGCGGATGAGTATGTACAACCCGCGCTTTTAGCTATTGAGTCAATCTTGCCTGATGGCGCACAAGTCGGCGCGGTGAGTGAAGAAAATTCCACGCTCGATCAAATGACGGAAGCCTTTAATATCAACTTACAGGCATTGAGTTTGTTGGCATTGGTAGTCGGTGTGTTCTTGATCTATAACACCGTCACCTTTAGCGTTGTACAACGTCGTCAAGTGATTGGTATTTTGCGCTCTATTGGTGCGACCAAAGGGCAAATCTTCACATTGATACTGAGCGAGGCACTGATTTTGGGCTTAGTCGGCACAGTGCTTGGTATGGGCATGGGGATCATCTTTGGGCGCGGGGCGGTTGCTTTGGTATCACAGACCATCAGCGACCTGTATTTTACGGTTAATGTACAACGGATTTCGGTTGAAACATTTACGCTCATTAAAGGTGCTGGAATTGGTTTATTTGTGAGCGTGCTTACGGCTGTTATCCCCTCATTTGATGCAACCAATACACCACCAGCAGGGACAATGCGCCGTAGCGATCAGGAAAGTTCTGCGCGTAAGTTACTGCCATTGATTACGATTGCTGCTATTGTTTTAAGCATAATCGGTTTTGGGTTATTGCAAATCCCAACTAATAATGTTGAAATTAGCTTTGTCGCGTTGTTTTGCATTGTTGTTGGCGGGGCATTTTTTACACCGATTGCGCTCCTTGTATCTATGCAAGTTGCCACGCCGATTAGTGGGAGACTATTTGGCGTGATTGGGCGTATGGCGACTCGTGCGGTATCGCGTTCATTGAGCCGGACATCAGTTGCTGTTGCGGCTTTGACGATTGCTGTGAGTGTGATTGTGGGCGTGAGTGTGATGATTGCGAGTTTCCGTAATACAGTTTCGGATTGGCTGGAAACAACGCTTGGTTCTGATATATACATTTCTCCGCCATTGTTGACGGCGACCCGTTCGACGGTTGATGTTGATCCTATTTTGCTTGATATTGTGCTCGATGTTGATGGGGTAGCTAGTGTTTCATTCTCACGGGATATCAATGTGACTGCGCCTGATTACCCTGATTTGCCAGATGTGAATTTGCAGGCTGTTGAGTTTGATATTTCTGTTGAACGCAATTTTGTGTGGAATGATGCGCCAAATGGTGACTATAACACTGCTTTAGCCAATGGTGCGATTATGGTAAGTGAACCGTTTGCGTTTCGGCGGGATATTGACCAAGACAACAATACGCTTACGTTAATGACTGATTCAGGCGCGCAGACCTTTACGGTTATTGGTGTGTATTATGATTATGGCACCGACCAAGGCAGGGTATATATGGATATGAATGTGTATCGTCAATTTTATGATGATCCATTTATCTCCGCATTAGGTGTATTTATTGATGATGGCGCAGAGCTTGATGTGGTGATGGGTAGGCTTCGGACGGAAACGTTGGCTGATTATGACCTTGTAATTCAATCGAATCGTGAATTGCGTGATGATGTGTTTGTGGTATTTGATAACGCTTTTTCGATTACGATTGCTTTGCGTTTGTTGGCAACCCTCGTGGCGTTTATTGGTATTTTAAGTGCTTTGCTTGCGTTGCAATTAGAGAACACGCGCCAATATGGTGTGATGCGGGCGACGGGGATGACTTCGCGTCAGCTGTGGAATTTTACACTCATTCAAACAGGATTGATGGGGACAGTTGCTGGATTATTGGCGCAACCGATTGGCTTGAGTTTGGCGTTGGTGCTGATTTATGTGATTAATGTGCGTAGCTTTGGTTGGACGATGCAATTTGATCCCGTTTTGAGCGAGTTTATGACGGCGTTTGCGGTGGCAGTTATTGCGGCGTTGTTGGCGGGTATTTATCCGGCATGGCGGATGACGCGCATCATCATTGCACGCGCACTGCGTTCAGAGTAAATGCGGTACAATAGAGGCAAGTGAGTTATAGGGTAAATTATGACTGAGATACCTGTTTCGCCTAACGTTTCCACTAATCAAATGACCATTGATGAGTTTGTCCGTCTGTACGATACAGAGGGTGCCTTTGAGATCATTGACGGGGAGATAAAGCCAATGAGTCCAACTGTTGCCGGACATAATTATATTGCCAAAATTATCCTTGCCGCGCTCATCAAATATGAACAACAAACTGGAGTTGGTGAGGTGTTTTTTGAAACGCCATATATTCAACCTAATACATTTGATAGTCAGTGGGTAAAAGGCTCAAAAGTACCCGATATTCTATTCGTTTTTGCTGATCGGTTACGCACTTATCGTGATGAAATGCCGGATTGGAAAGCGAAACCACTTATCCTCATCCCTGATGTTGTGGTAGAAGTTGTTTCACAGAATGATCTCTATAGTGACATTGCCAAGAAAATCGCCATTTACCAAGCTGAGGGTGTGAGCCTAATTTGGATTGTTGACCCTCAGACTGAAATTGTTACTGTTCATACGCAAGATGATAATCAATCGACTAAATTGACTAAAGATAGCGTGTTGAGTGGTGGTAATGTGTTACCTGAGTTTGAGTTGAAACTATCAGATATTTTCGCTTAAAAACGCGATAGGAGGGGATGATGCCAACTGAACTTCAATCACTATCAGCTAATTCACTGTTATTGTTGTACTCAGGGCTTGTTACTTTTGATGAACTTGATACCTCCTATACTCAAATTTTAGAGAAAGCCCCGCATTACCTTTTAGGTGATGGTATGCACATGATTTATTCGTTAGACGTTCTTTGGGATGAACGTTTGCTCAAAAAAGTCATTAAGTTAATGAATCAGCCAACATTTGTTCGTCTTTTTCTGGTTATCTCCGATGACCACCCTCTACGGAATGGGGTATTAGAGATGTATACCGAACTCGGTTATATTGATCGGCTTGAGTTCGTACCTTCACGCGAAGATGGCATTCAAGCAATTCACTTATTGAAGCAGAAAACATCTAAGTCTGAAAATAAAGCTGAGTAAGATGACATATTGTGTTTTTCTGGGTGACAAATGTCACATGACCTACCTTTCAGTTGATGTTACTATATTGGCAATTAACACCTACTGCTGAAGTAGTGTTATACAAAAAATTGATCAAACACGCATACAGAGTGAGAATAAATAGTAAGTGTGGATCCGACGGATAACATTTACGCCCAAAATCTCAATAATTTAATCCAAAGTAATGGATCGCGTGGGATCAATTTGAAGCGAAAACGGCGCACTTGGGGAGGTAGCGCCGTTTTTCGTTTTAGTGTGTTAGGCAAATGAGTAGGGTTTATTCATTGATGCTTGTACATTGCCTTCAGCATCTATCCATGCAACTGGCATGTGCGCTGTTGTGTGTGATGCACCGACCTTGCCGTTTGCATCTAGTGTGATAACGCCAATTTCTGGATTTGGGATTTTCTCCGCGATGAAATTCACTGATTCATCGGCTGAGGTGTGGGCATCTTTTCCTGTTGCGATCAATTCAATGACATGCTTGGATAAGAAATAACGCATGATGTTTTCGCCGATTCCGGTTGCGCTTGCACCACCGTATTGATTATCCGAATACCCGCCTGCGCCGAAAACGGGTACATCACCGACACGCCCTTTACGTTTATGTGGGGAACCACCGGTTGAGGTTGCGCTGGCGATGTTGCCATCTGAGTCGAGAGCCACTGCGCCGACTGTTCCATGTCCACGATCTTCAGGTTGTTTACCTTGTTCAAGTCGTTTCTGATAATCAGCAAATTCATCTGCTGTTACGAAGGATAGATTGGCGGTGTATTCCATGCCAAGTTTAAAAGCGAGTAATTCTGCACCTTCTGCGACATAAAAACAGTGTTTGGCATCAGATAAAATCACTCGTGCTAATTGAATGGGGTTTTTGATGTGTTGAACGCCTGCAATCGCCCCGAATTTGATTTCACGCCCATCGGTAATGAGCGCATCCATCTCGACTTCACCATGATCGTTTAAGAAACTGCCGACACCTGCATCAAATAAGGGATGATCTTCTAAGATGAGCGTTGATGCTTCGACGGCATCTAAAGCAGTACCGCCGTTTTTCAAAACATCCCAGCCCGCGATTACTGCTTTACGCATTCCCTTAAGCACTTGCTCATGGTTATCTTTTTCCCATGGACCCGCACCACCATGCAAAATAATACTTGGTTTCGTCATCATAAATCCTTTTTCAAAAATTGTTGTTGGTGCGAACTATAATCAACTTTTGTCCATTTACCAATCTGGAAAACTGGCGTATCTGATTGTATGCTGTTGCGTCGGATAAAACGTATTGAGAATGATATGACACGTAAACGTATTATGATTGCATTTGGATTGATCGTGGTTGCGAATTTGGTGATTGGTTATTTTGTATATCAGAATCTCGCTCGTTCTAATAGTGGAGAGCCGATTGGACAATGGTTTCGCCAACCGGAAGTTCGCCCTCAATTGATTACAGAAAATATTGAGATTTGCCCCGATGCACCTTTTATATTGCCGTCTACAGGTTTTATCGGCTTAATTTACCGCGATCCGATAGGTCCATATAACATTTTACGCAGACATACAGGTATTGATATTTTCGGCGACGGGGAGTCGGGTGAAGTCCCTGTCATTGCTGTTTATGATGGCTATTTGACGCGCCTTGATAGTTGGTTCGCGACGGTGATCATCAGTCATGATGATCCACTTCAAGAAGGGCGCACGATCTGGACATATTACACCCATATGGGGGATCGAGATGGCACCGAATCTTATATTGATGAGGCGTTCCCACGCGGAACAAGTGAGATGTTTGTTGAGCAGGGGACATTGCTTGGTTATCAAGGTGAATATGCGGGTACGGGCGCGCCTGTTGGACTGCATGTGCATTTGAGTATTGTGGAAAGTGAAGACGATGGCACATTCAAAAATGAGGCTGTGCTAGAAAACACGCTTGATCCCTCGCCATATTTTGGATTATCGCTCAATATTGCTGATTTACCAGAACGTCCGATTCAATGTCAATAATAGATGGATTCCATACGTTGGAAAAGGGCGATGGGCAGGTCATCAGAACGGATGATACTGTTCGATTGACGATTCCGCCCGTGCGCAAAGATCATTATCACGATGCACAAATCAGTAGTTATATCAAACGGGCTGATTTTAGTTATGAACCGCCTTTGCGTATGACCGTTCGTGCTTATGTTGAAGGGGATATACAAGGCACAGCAGGATTCGGATTTTGGAATTTACCGACAGTGAATAACTTAACGAGTTTGCGTTTGATTAAAGCACTATGGTTCTTCTTCGGCTCGGAGCAGAATAACATGCAACTGGCGCATGGCGTTCAGGGGCATGGGTGGAAAGCGGCAACATTCGACTCGACTCGATGGCAATTTTTGGCATTATTGCCGACTGCACCTATCGGCTTTTTATTGATGCGTGTCCCGTTTTTATACAATCTGCTGTGGAAGCGAATCGGGCAACCTGCGATTGGCGTTAATGAGAAGTTATTGTCGAGTGACTTACTGAAATCAGTACATGATTACACGATTGAATGGCGTAAGAACGGGGTGACGTTTAGCGTCGATAGTGAAGTTGTCATGCGTACCACGGTCTCTCCAAAAGGAAAAATGGGCTTTATTGCGTGGATAGATAATCAGTATGCTATTGTGACACCGCAAGGGAATTTTGGCTTTGGGCTGGTTGATGTTCCGCAAGCACAGACATTAGTTATAGAGAAAATCACTATCGTGTAGTGAAGGACGACATATGAAATTGCTTTCGATCAATGTTGGTAAACCGCGTGAAATTGAATACAAGGGGCGCACAACACGGACAGGCATCTATAAAGAACCGATTGCCTCTGATGCACGTATTATGCTTAATGAATTGAATCTCGCTGGTGACGGACAAGCCGATTTGATGGCGCATGGCGGGATGTATAAAGCGGTTTATGTTTATAGCATCGAGAATTATGACTATTGGCGATCTGAACTCAATCGTGATGATTTTACACATGGGCAATTTGGCGAAAATTTCACAGTAGACGGCATGACCGAAGATGTTATTCATGTTGGTGATGTTTTTCGGATTGGTGGTGCTGTTGTTGAAGTGACTCAACCGCGTGTCCCTTGCTTCAAACTGGGTGTGCGTATGAATATGCCCACTTTTCCAAAATTATTCCTAAGTAGCAATCGTAGTGGATTTTATCTGCGGGTGTTGGAAGAAGGCGAAGTCGGGGCTAGTGATGAATTTGAACTTGTCAAAGCTGATCCAAATCAGATGAGTGTGCGCGAGATCAATAACTTGCTTTATCATCAAGCAGATAAAGTTGAAGATGCTAAGCGCGCCCTCAAAATAGATGCACTTTCCCCTGGATGGCGTGGTTCATTTGAAGAAATTATCGTGCAAGCCGACCGTGCTTAATAGGCAATACAGTTTGTTATAACCTCATGAAAAATCAATAACTTAAGTTAGAATATCAAGTTATTGATTTACAATTGCAACAAAGCTTATTTATCCACAATTTTATGTAAAACTTCATGGGGAAAATTGAATGTCAGAACAGAACTTTGATGCCATCATCATTGGTGGTCGCCCTGCGGGTGTTAGCCTTGCGGTTCACTTAAGTAAGGGGGGAATGCGCGTGCTTGTGGTTGATCGCGCAACGTTTCCTAGTAAACCCGCTGTCCCCTCTATGCCTCTTATTCTTCCACACACATTGGAATTATTGAGCGAAATTGGCATCCCCGAATCAACGGTTGAAGCGTCTGGCGCAAAGCTGGAACGTTTGCAATTGGAGATGAATGGGCATTATGCCGCCGAAATTGATTTCAACACAGCAATGGCAACTGACCCGCGACAAAGATACTTTTATAGTGTCAAGCGTGACCTGTTTGATAATGCACTGTGGGAGCATCTTGCTGGTTTCGAGACTATTACCGCTAAACAAGATTTTGGCGTGAGTAAATTGCTGAAAGACGAAAGCGGTAAGGTGATCGGCATTGAAGGCGGTAATGGTGAGCAATATCATGCTGATATCGTGATTGGCGCGGATGGGCGTTTTAGCTTTGTCGCTAATCAAATGAATGCAAAAGCAGTCAACGAAGTAACCGATAACAACACCGATTTCTATTTCGCATATTGGCATGGCGGTGATTATGATCGTGCTGATGCGATGAGTACGATGCACGTATATAGCAGTACACAGGGGTATCAATATCTCATATTCCCTGTTGGCGAAAACGAGGTCGCTGTCGGCACACAGATGGTACATGACCTAGCCCCAAAACCATCTGACCAGAGCATTGACGATTATTATGAGGCGCGCCTCAAGGTTTATCCACAACTTTGGAATCAGGTCAAAAGCGCGGAACGTGTTTCACAAGTTTTTGGTGTGAAAAATGTCCGTAATGGGTACCGTGAAGTTGGTGGTGAAGGCTGGGCATTGGTTGGTGATGCTGTTCACTTTAAAGATTCGATTGATGCACAGGGTATCTATGATGCTTTACGCGGGTCTAGTATCCTTGCGCCGATCATCTTGGATTGGAAAGCGGGTAACATTTCTTGGGAGCAAGTATTAACCCGTTATCAAGAACAACTGCATGAAGCCACTTACGATATGTTTATGGAGACGCAAGGGCGACTTAAACGTGAGGTTCATGATAATCCACCACAGTTTATCGTCAAAACAGTTTTACGTTGGGTGATGCACGATCCCATTTATCACGAAAAATTCGTCGGTTATGCGACTCGTCGTTATCCAGCAAAAGGGTGGGCATCCCCCGGATTAATGATCGGTGCGATAGTGCGCGGTATCGGGCGGGACATCAAGAAATTACTGCCAATTTAAGTAACAATTACCATCAAAATGTATAGTATAAGGAGCAAATATCATGCCCGTTATAGCAGAACGACTTACTGAAGATGAACCTATTATCTTGTTTACATATGAAGGAGCACTTGACCAAGCTGTCTTTCAAGAAGTATTGGCATTAAATGCTAAGTACATTGAAGAAGTTGGCGGTCCGATTTACATCCTTGCGGATATTCGTAAATTGGAGACGACTTTTGGCGAGATGGTGCGCATTATGAAGCAAGCGCAAGAGGGCAATGAAGGTGGCGGTACTGGGTCTGTCTTCGATGAAAACATTAAGATGCTTGTTTTCGTCGGGAACTCGGCGTTTATTGAAATGTACCGTACCACGATGCAAAATCGAGGCGCAGTCTTTGGTATGCCGGTTTTTGGCAGTATTGAAGCAGGATTAGAAGCCATCCGAATTGATATCGGACGGCAAACTGGTACATCTAAAGCGGTTTAATTTTTAGTATATGGGTAATGTCTGTTTAGTTGATGTTACCCATTTCGTTCTACTTGTGGTGCTATGCCAAAGCGTGTCGCCATGTATGGAAACCCTGTAAAGGCAAATAACCCGATTAGTGCGTAACGTGGCACTCGTAACAAGGATTCTTCGGTTGTGCCTTCTTCGATTAATGCGCCAAATAGCACCCGTAGCCCGAAGAATAATATGGCAAGTAGGGCAATCCCAATGATGTAACGCGCACCACGGTTGGATAGCTGACCACCGGCATGGAAATCGACATTGTAGAATTGATTCAAAACGCTACCTAGTAACACGCCGACCAAGAGACCCGCTAATGCTGTGCCCACGTCATCTTGAAATACAAATGTTGGTACAACGATCAACGCTAGTACAACTGATGCTAATTGTGGTTTTATGGCTAGACGTGACCAAACTTCTGGTAGGTTATTTGCAAGGCGTTGATAAACCAACAATCCACCCCATCCAAATAACAATCCACCGATGACATCTTGTGGGTAATGTACACCTGCGTACATCCGTGACCATCCCATAATGATGATAAAGATACTAACACACCAATAAAACCAGCGTTGTTTGAGTTCTATTGCTAAATATCCCCAAACGACAACTGCAATCATGACATGCCCACTTGGGAAACCGAATCCCTCTTGCTCGATAATGGTGATTACATCAGATGATACTTGGAAGGGGCGCGGGCGTTGGAATAACTCTTTGAGTATGACATTTGTGATACCTGCAAATATCAAGGCGAATAACAAGCGCACGCCTAAGTTTCGATTAATGCTCCAATAGGCGAGGGGTAATATCAGCAAAAAGAATATGTCATTGCCCGTAAAATGTAGAAGTTCTGCAAGGATGTCAAATAGATCATTGCGTGATTCTTGCAATGACAAAATGATATCTAATCCAATTCCGGTCTCTATATCTTCTAACATGCTATTCCCTTAATGAACGCCAACAGTTTCATGAGGGAATTATACACAATCATATAAAACAAAAACCGCCATCACACGATAGCGGTTTTTGCGTAACTCTGGAGAGCATTCAGAATTACAACACAACAGGGGAGTATATATCAGGAACTAACCGTAATCATATGGGTTACAGATTAACTATTCATGACTTTTGTGTATGAATTATGTTGGAATTGATTATAGATAATTGGATATTTCGATCAGGTTATTATCAGGATCACGAATATAAACTGATTCGATATTACCTACAGCACCCGTCCGTTGAACAGGTCCTTGCACAATTGGGATGTTATGTGTGCTTAGGTGAGCGAGGACTTCCTGAATAGGTGTGAGGGTGATAAAACATAAATCGGCTGATCCAGGTGTTGGGCGTTCTGCTTTTGGCTCAAATTCATGCCCGACTTCGTGTAAATTGATCTTCTGATTGCCAAATTGCAAGGCAACTCGCCCTGTACCAAAATGGACTTCGTTCATACCTAATACAAGTGTATAAAATCTGACCGTGCGTGGTATGTCCACTACTGTTAATACAAGATGATCCAAGCGTTCAATGAAAATACTCATAAGCATACCGGATAGCTTTAGTCGTTTATGGGTTTATTATAGCGCAGGCTAAATAAACCCATGAATCGTTAACTTGCGATAGAGAATGCTTTAAGCAATGCAAACAAACCAAATCCGGCTTGCGCGATGATGGATGCGCGGGTGCTTCCTGTTGATGCACGGATGTATGTTACCATCAAACCAACTAATAAAGGGGCTACAAATCCGTACCATATATCGAGTTGTTGAGGGGCATATGCCAACAGGTGAAATAAGCTGTGTAGTAGTATGACTGTAACAAAGCCAATCCACGCGCCTAAAGTTGACCGTAATGCCGGATAGACGACCCCGCGTAAAACCAAACCCTCTGCGATAGGTTGCAATAGCACCATAAACAAAAATGCGAGAATCCATTCTGTGAATCCAACATCAAGGGGAATGAGTGTTTCCCCGCTAACGGGTGTGTCAAAGAAACTGAATAACTCTGTTGTGGGGAAGAAGTCGCCGGTAACACCTAATAGAATCAGGTCAATTGTGATTGCCATGCCGAGACTCAATAACAATACAATCGGCAACGGTGTTTGCGAGTCGATTAATTGCAGGGCTTTTTTATCTTCGGCTGTACGTTGACGAGTATTGATTACTATCCCTATCGTCACAACTGAGCCAATACACCAACCTAGCATCAGGGCTAAGGTTGTGTTGTCTTCAAATGTAATCTGCCCAATGGCGGAACCGAGAATCATCGCCATAAACATGCCGACAAGGGTTAGTATCGCGCCAAATGCTGACCATGGCGGAGTAGGGTCAAGTTTTTCTATTCGTTTAAACATGGTTATATCTTCATGCCTTTAAATCAGTCTAAGGAAAATACCATAGAAATATACTATATGGTATTTGACGTGGCTTGAAGGCTAAATGAGGAAATATCTGTTGTTAGATGATTTCAGGTTGCTGCTTTAATAATGTGCGCGCTCGTATAACTGCTTCATTGTAAGTGTCAGCATGGATGTAGTCATGTTTTGTGAATTGATCCACGATACGCTTAAAACGCTCGCCTAATTGTTGTGCATTGATCGCAATGAGGCTGACATTTTGTGCGTTAGATTCAGTGATTTGTCCTAAATGTGCGGTATCAAAGGGAATATTATCAACCTGCGTGAGATCAAGAATCAAGCAAAAATGTTGCTCTCCATAATCATTGGCAAGTGATTTGATTTTGGTCATACTACCCATCACTTCTTCATTGGAAATGCGCCCTTGCCAACGCGCAACATAAATTCCGGTATCAATATATTCAATTTTAATGGGCATCGTTTGCCCTCCTGCACTTATCATGTAACTTAACGTAACAATATCACGACATTACGATTTGTAACGTTAAGACGGCGCAGATGGTACAGATTACCTACTCGCTAATTAGCGCAATGCACCATGCGGTAACACGGCATGAATACCGCGTACACCATTAACTACTTGTGTCACACGGAGGTCAACAACGATACTTGCAAGTGCTAATGCTTCTGCCCGTGACACTGTGTAGAAGTGCATAATCAGGTCAAGCATGGCTGACGTTGCTTTTTGTACCGCAACATTAAGGTCTTCATCTAACCCAAACGTAATCCATTCGTTGGGCGTATGTGCAAATGGTGTCTTTAAGGGCATATCATCGTGTAAATCGAAGGTTAGATCGACACGTTCAATTGGGCACTCAATTGCTGTACCGCCGAGTTCACCATCCCCTTGTGCGGCATGACCATCACCAACAGAGAATAGACCACCCTCGACCTCAATAGGTAAATATAAGGTGCTGCCTGCTGTTAATTCTTTACAGTCCAAATTACCTCCCGTCATGCGTGGTTGGGCAGTTGGATGTTTGCCACTTTCTGCTGGTGGCATCCCCATAACACCCATAAATGGGCGCATCCGTACTGTCATTCCGGCAGTGTTGGTAGCAATTGACGCTATATCGTCCAAAGACCAAACCATGAATGATTTGTTTTTAATGTCCGCAAGTGGGTTTGTTTCTGGGCTAGTGTATGTCCATCCCCATTCACCCGTCATAATGCGGTTGATATGGACGCTGAGGAGTAATCCCGGTTTGGCTCCGCGAATTGCCACCGGACCGCAAAGGGCGTGTCCATCATCCCCGCCTCTGCCTCGATTTTCAGTAAAATCTACTTCAAATTGAGTAGGCGTGCCTAATTTATCTTCTGAACCTCCGGCATCCAAGGTGCTAAAACGTACGGATTCACCCGGATCAATTGTTAAGACGGGTGGTAAATCTTTTGAAAAATACCCGTGTAATGTACTTTTATCTGGTTCAACAATGTGTATCGACATAACGTGTTTAAACACCTTTTTAACTCATGGGATTTATACACTAGATTCTATAGTAATTGAGTGAGTGTGACCCATTTTTAGGCTAAAGTTGTTAATTTTTAGTCATCAGTTACACTGCTTTCAACGCAACCGATGACTATGTTATACATTATTCAACCCGATTCGCCCACATCCATAGATGAAATGCACAAATTAATCGTGTTGTATAACTGAAAAGCAAACATAGATTATGTTGATCGTAAAGTGATTTCCGTAATTTCTGGTGAACAATTGAAGCGTAGACCCGGACTGCTTAAACCCAACCCACGATTTACATAGAGTTGAAGATTCTGGATGGTATATGCCCCATTATCATATTTTTGAGCGAAAGGTGGCAAAATAGGTGCGCCGACAATAGGTAAGCGTACTTGTCCACCATGACTATGACCTGATAATTGCAAACTAATGCGTCTACCTTCTGCAACGGTATCAGCATAATCCGGTTCATGCGCTAAAAGCACAATACAGGCTTGGTCAGGAATACCATTGAGTGCTCTGTCTAAATCTTGCTGTTCTTCCCAAATGTCATCTACCCCTGCGATATATAACTGTGTGCCGTCACGCTCGATGATGGCATTGTTGTTAATCAGTAGATTTGCTCCACCTGCGCGAACGGCATTGCTAACGACTTGAGAATTCGTCCAATGATCGTGATTACCTAAAATCGCATAAGTACCAGATTGTGATTCTAATGCCCGCAAAAAGGTCGAAATTTGATAGGGGACTTCTGGTAAGATGCTGGTCACAAAATCACCTGTAACCATGATCGCATCTGGTTGCATGGCGTTGATGCGTTCGGCGTGCCTCAAAAGCCGTTCTAATGTCATCCAATATCCGAGATGTATATCGCTGATATGCACCAGCTTAAACCCATCAAATTGTGCTGGCAATCGTGATAATACGAATTCGTGCTGTGTGATCTCAACATCATAGGGTTCGATATTATGGGCATATACTATGCCACTTGTCCCACCTATTGCGCCCATTGCGCCGAATCCCAGAGTCATTTTTAAGAATTGCCTGCGTGTAATTGTCATTAATTATTAGCCTATAGCTTCATCAACAGAAAGCACTGTCTCCGAATTATCTACAGATTGTGCTGGTTTGAATGCCAAGAGTCCTAACCCTGCGAACAATAGCACAATGCCAATAAGCGCGATAAAAGTCAAACTCTCGCCCAGAATGACCACACCGAGTAACCCCGCCGTTAGTGGTTCAGATAGTGATAGTGTGGTGGCTGTGCCTGTTGTTACAGTGCGTAATCCACGCCCAAACAAGATATACGACAAGCCTGTGGCGATTACGCCTAAATGCAATGCGACGATGAAACCATTAGGTTTTGTTACCCATGTGACATCGCCCATAAATAGCAATGGGAGTAATAGCACCGCTCCTGCACAAAATACCACCGCCATAACCGCGACAGGTGCATGAGATTCCAATAAGGTCTTACTTGCTACCGTGTAAATGGCATAAGATAATCCGGCACCTAGTGACAACATAATACCTAACAAATCAACTGATTCGTCAGTGTTAGCACCAGACAGTGTAAGACTTATACACCCAATAATGGCTAAAGCCGTAGCAATCATCCAAATTCGGTCTAATTTTTCACCACGCACCACATAACCTAACACACCACCCATAATCGGTGCGCTACCGATTCCCACTATCGTCCCAATCGCCACACCTGCACGGTCAACACCCGCGAAAAAGCAAATTTGATAGGCGGCGACTGCGCTAATTGCTACCACTGTTGCCATCGGATGCCATTTCCCTTGACTGCGTTGGAATGCGCGCTGTGAGCGTGCGACAAATAGCAATGTTGCACCACCGATGAGTAAACGCAGTGCGCCAACTGTGGTTGGTTCTGCACCGTCAGGCGCAAAGGCTTGTGCGGTTCCCGTCGTGCCCCATAGCATAGCGGCAAACACCACTAGCCAATGCCCCTGAATTGTGATTTTTTGCATAGACACCGTTACCGATTTTGCGCGACGTAATCGTGATAAAAGTGAATGGCGGTATCAATACCTTTATGGAACATATCAATGACAAAATGTTCATTAGGTCCGTGAATGCCATTGGTGGGTAACCCGAAGCCCATTAACACAACAGGCAAACCGAGATGTTTCTGGAAATCCGCTACAACCGGAATACTGCCACCTTCACGCGTGAAGACGGGTTTAGTGCCGAATCCTTTTTCAAATGCGGTGACTGCGGCTTGGAGGGCAGGGTCATTAAGATCAACTAATGCCGAGTAACCACCGTCCAGATAGACCAATTCACTGGTCACGGTTGGCGGGGTAATCTCTGCGATATATTTTTTGATAAGTTCGTAGATTTTTTTAGGGTCTTGATTGGCAACAAGGCGACAACTGATTTTTGCCAATGCTTTGGATGGCAATACAGTTTTGAATCCAGCACCCGCATAACCGCCAGCTAAACCGTTAATCTCTAAGGTTGGACGCGCACCGACGCGCTCACGATAGGTAAATTCGGATTCCCCCCATGCTCGAGGTGCGCCTGTTTCTGTTTGGAAAGCGTCGTCTGTCCATGTGATTTTCGCTAATTCTGTGCGTTCGTCATCACTTAATGGCACAACATCATCATAAAACCCCGGTACGGTGATATGACCGTCTTCGTTATGCAGTTGTGCTATGATTTCGGTGAGGGCTTGTAATGGGTTATGCACCACGCCACCATAAGACCCACTGTGTAAATCGCCACTAGGTCCGGTGATGTGTAATTCCATCGTCACTAAGCCACGCAAACCGTATAACACCGATGGCGTGGTATCATCCAAAAAGCTCGAATCTGAGACGACACAGACATCGGCTTTAAGTTTGTCGGTGTTATTTGGTACGAATTTAGCAATGCTCGCCCCGCCGGATTCTTCCTCACCCTCAAGGATAAATTTGACGTTAAATGTCAATGTGCCATCAGCTTTAAGAATCGACTCAACCGCTTTGATATGCGCGAAAAATTGTCCTTTGTTGTCATCGGCTCCCCGCGCATAGATTTTGCCATCTTTTTCAATTGGATCAAATGGATCATGATCCCAACCATCTTCCATGACGGCAGGTTGTACATCATAATGCCCATAAATCAAGATTGTTGGGGCAGAGTCGCCCGCATTCATCCAATCTGCATAGACGAGTGGATGCTTATCAGTTTCGATTAACTCTGCTGATAAACCAATATTGTTGATGTGTTTGACCAGCCATTCTGCGGTTTTCCGCACATCATCAGCATAAGCGGGGTCTGTACTAACGCTTGGCATCCGAATCAAATCACGGAGTTGTGCGCGGTAATTCTCCGCATTTGTTTGTGCGTATTCATGTGGTGTTGTCATAAAATTTATCCTATTCGTATCAAAAAATTTTAAACTATCGTAGGCAAAGTCTGATAGAAATGAATCGCTGTGTCAATGCCTTTATAGAACATCTCTAAGTACACATGCTCATTGGCACTATGCGCCCCACAACCTTTATAACCAAAAGGCATCAGCACGATTGTTGTGTCCAAGTATTCTTGAAATTTGGATACTACCGGAACGCTTCCGCCTGCCCGTGACCATAAAGGCTTTACGCCCCATCCCTTTTCATATGCGGCGAACATGGCGCGCATAGCAGGGGTATCACGGTCAATCAGGATTCCGGGGGAACCCATCTCCAATTCGATCAATTCTGTTGTGACTGTTGGGGGAGTCAATTCGGCAATACGATCACGCACAAGTTCAAAAATCCGATGTGGATCTTGGTCTGGGACAAGGCGACAACTGATTTTCGCTAACGCCTTTGAGGGCAATACGGTCTTAAAGCCTTCACCATAAAACCCACCAGCAATGCCGTTAAACTCCAAAGTTGGGCGCGCACCAGTACGTTCATGTAGGCGATATTCTTTCTCACCCCATATTTCTGGCGCACCTGTTACATCGTCCCACTCAGCTTGCATAATTGGGTAAATGTCGCTCAGGATTTCGCGTTCTTCGTCGCTGATTTCGCGCACATTATCGTAAAACCCCTCAATGGTGACAGTGCCGTTTTCGTCATGTAATTGCGCCAAAATTTCCATCATCGCTTGAATTGGATTATGCACATTTCCGCCATAATGCCCGCTATGTAAATCTTTGGCAGGACCTGTGATGTGCAATTCAAAGGTCGTAACCCCACGCAACCCATAATCCAACACAGGCTGATTTATTCCGGGATTACTACCATCAGATACCACGCATACATCACATTTGAGTAATTCGGTGTTCTGCTCGACAAATTCAAAGATATGCTCAGAGCCGGATTCTTCCTCACCTTCAAACAGAATTTTGATATTCACAGGTGATTGTTCATTCGATGCCAATAAGGCTTCGATTGCTTTCAAGTTGGCAATGACGTGACTCTTGCTATCTACCGCACCCCGCGCAAAGATTTTGCCGTCTTTTTCGATGGGGTCAAATGGGTCATGCTCCCAACCATCGCGCATTTCTGCGGGTTGTACATCATAATGACAGTAAACCAACACCGTTGGCGCGGATTCGCCTGCACCGAGCCACTCACCATAGACCAGAGGCAAATACGAGTCTTTCTCGAATATCGTAGCGTCTAACCCCGCTTTTTGCAGATCATCAAATAGCCATTGTGCTGCCTTACGGACATCATCAGCATGTGCGCTCAAAGTGCTGATGCTTGGAATACGTAATAAGTCGATCAATTGGTCTTTGTAACGGGTGTGATTGGCGTGGGCAATGTCATGTGGGCTAGGCATGGTTAAATCCTTTCAATAAATGGCATATACTTATGATGAGTAACGATAACATATATCATTGTTGGATGAGAGGAACATTGCTGTCCAATGTAGAGTGTGAAGAGGATGAATAAATAACGCCCGATGGGGTGTTGGGCATTTTTAGTTATTCAGTTTCTCTATTGAGTTCAGCGACGAGCGGTTCTTCATGCGGTTCCAGTGGCACAATGAATTGCTCAATATCGGTTTCGGGTGTCCATAACTTACCGTCCGGCATCACGCTTGTTTCATCGAATTTCGCGCCTGATAAATCTGCACCAAATAGATTCGCTACTGATAAATTCACCCCGCGTAAATCAGCTTTATAAAGCGTTGCATCCTGTAAATTCGCTAAGGATAAATCGGCATCGCGTAAAATCGCATAGGTTAAATTTGCATATTCCATATCAGCACGATTTAAGTCCGATCCCGTAAAATCAACTTCCCGTAAATCGGCGCGATTCAACTCACTAAAGCTCAAATCAACATGGCGTATCTCGGCTTTCTGAGCATAGGTTTCGCGTAGATTCGCCTTACTCAAGTTAGATTGATTGAAAACCGTATAATGCAAATTCGCGCCTGATAAGTTGATCCCTTTGAGGTTTTTTTGATGTAGATGAACCTGCTCTAAATTCACACCCTGCAAATTGGCATTTTCTAAGCGTGCTTGATGTAATAAATTAACCTCTGTTACTAGCCAACCTGATGCGCGCATTTCATCAATTGCGCGTACTGCGGAATCATGAGCATTGCTATTTACGTCGCGTAATAGACGGTTTTTGATTTCTTGAATGTCGCGTTCTTGTTCGCGCCGACGATAGAGTTGATCGATGAAAAATACTGTGAACATCAATCCAATAGCTTCTGGCACAAAATCACGTATTAATGTGGATAAATCTTCGATGACGAATTGTATAAATGGGTAAAATACGATACCTGCTAAAAATCCAGCAAAAATGTAGAGCCACTGATTACGTTGCCAAATCTCGCGGATTTCATCCCAACGTGCGGTTGTCGATTGAATTGATTCAACTGGCATGATTGATCTTATCCCCAAATATGAAAAACACCTACGCTAACCATAACATGAATCACTATGGTGGCGCAGGCAAATAGGGCTAATGTTTGGGGAATATTACGATCTGGGTAAGCACACGAGGCGGAAGCAATGCGAGTCACTGCGCCGATTCATGCGTAGACGTGTGCGGAATGTGTTGCGCGCTTTATCTTTGCTCGTTGCAAATGATCCCCCGCGTGTTTCACGGGGTAGCTCAAGTTTAATATCCGTGCTGTTTACATCTGCGACAGTTGCTGTATATTCTGTCAAATTACCGACCATATCCATTACGCCAAAGGGGCTGACACCATCAGGGAATTGGGTTACAGGTGTTGGTGTGCCGATTCCACCTTCTCTTGTGTTGCAATAATTGGCATAGAAACGATCACCCCAAGGGTATTTACGATTATCGTCACCTTGGGCTGCACGTTGCCACTCTTGCTCTGATGGCAGGGTGACTATAAATTCATTATCCAGTGATGCGCTTACCCAACGGCAAAATGCAATTGCATCATACCAAGCGATGTTGGTACGCGGAATTGTATCGTCTCGATAGGTGGGGGATAGCACCTCTGCGTTTTTTGCTCGCCATTGTTCTGCGTGTTCTGCAAATTCCCACCAACGTGGGTTCACATAACCATCTGATGCTTGCTCAAACACTTTAAATTGGGCGTTGGTAATTGGATATTGAGCCATATAAAAGGAAGGGAGTTCAAATGTCTGATCGCTAGTGCTACCGCCATATTGCAAGGTAACTTTCCCTGATGGGATAACACACCATTGAAAGGGTTCAGGTAATAATTGACTAAGGTTATTGGGTTGTTTCACTATTCTTTTCCAGCTTACCGTAACATTACGTCAGGTAATAATACCACGACCTGCGTAAATAAAAAAACGACACTTAAAAATGTCGCTTTTTAAAACAATTTCAGGACAAAAAAGTATAGATTGTTATTTACCCTAAAGCGGCAACAGGTTGGAGTTGGGTTGTGGTTGCTTTAGGCAGTGTATACCCATACAGATCAGGGTAACGTAGTTCATATAAAGGTGAATTTAGTTCAAAGTATTTAATGCCCACCTCGGTAATCCGAACATAAGGGATGCGATGATATTTGAATGTCACATCACGTAATAAACCCAAACGCATCAGATTTGCGACGGTGTTTGGTGTACCAACATAACTTTTACGTGTATATTCATGATTACGAAATTCATACAAGCGCATTAATGCTTGCCATTGCCCACGAGATAGTGGTAATGGAAATTCTGGGACTTTTACTTTTGCTTTGGGAAAATCTAATGGCGATTTGCCCATGAGTTTACATAAACTCAAAAATGCTTTCACATTCTTGATTTTTGTTCCATTTTCAAACCGAACCAAAGTTAATGGGTCAACACCGGTTTCTTGGGAAAAAGTTTTAAAAGATTTCCCATTCCTGAATTTTTTTAAGTCGTTTCCGAAACGCTCTCGATCAAATTCGCTCATTATTCCCACCCCTTGGGCAACTCACCTATCTAGGTTTGTCATCTGATTACTTATCGCAACATTGATGTGGTATTCCCCACGTCAGGCAATTGATATTGCAGTTGTGTTTATGTGTGTTTGATTTTTGAAAAGTTCTATATTCTAGTGTTATTGTTATGATTACTATAATGTAACAATAACATAACAAAAATTTAATTGTCAATAAGAATTTACTGATTTAGTAACTAATTTGTAACAAACCCCCAGTTAATAGGGGGTTCTACATAAATTTTTCAGAAATCAGATCATTTCCGAAGAGAATGTGAAAATATTCCTTAATTGACATTAATGGAATAAATTTCATATAATATAGATGTGGTTCGAACTCTAAAAAGGAGTTAACAGTGGAGAGTATTCCGCCAGATCACTTAAGGGGCTAAACGTACAATAGTACATTACGTTTAGCCCATTTTTTTTGCCTCAAAATAAACTTTGTTTAGTGTGAATCATCAGTTCTTATTCTTCTAATGGTTGAAGCTCTCCCAAAATTGTTGGTAATAACTCTGAGATAGTTGGATGAACAGGTAGCGCGTTTTTCATGGCATGATAGCTTGCGCCTGTTGCCATATAGTAACTCAGCACCTGAATGACATCATCACCATGATATCCCAACACTGTTGCGCCAAGGAATTGCTCTGTTTCGGCATCGACCAGTAATTTAATCATGCCTTGCGGTTCACCTTGCTCCAATGCCCTCCCGATATGGCTCATTGGCTTGGTTGCTGTTAACACCGGACGACCTGATTCCCGCGCTTCATGCTCATTCATGCCGACGCGCCCAAGAGGTGGATCAATATAAACAGCATACGCCATATTGCGCTCATCTAAACTGCGGTCTCCGCCCTCTAAATTAGCCACCACGATTTCGTGATCTTGATACGACGTATGCGTAAATGCTCCACGCCCGTTAACATCGCCCACTGCCCAAATACCATCGACATTGGTTTCCAGACGATCATTCACTTGTACATATCCACGCCCATCGGTTTTTACGCCAACTGCATCCAAGTTAAGGGCTTCGGAATTGGGGCGACGACCCACAGCAACCAGTAAATCTGTCCCTTCGATGGTGACATTATTCCCATCAGAATCCTCAGCCTTCACGAACTTACGTCCGTTTTTATCTTGACTGACTTCGGTTGCTGTATGTCCGGTTAAAACGCGAATACCTTCGTTTTCAAGGATACCTAAGATTTCTTCTGCAACGTCTTCATCTTCACGGATGGCGAGGCGTGATGCTCTCTCGATGATGGTGACCTCACTCCCAAAGCGACGAAATGCCTGCGCAAATTCTAAACCGATGTAACCACCACCAAGAATAACGAGTTCCTTGGGCAATTGCTTAAGTGCAAGGATGCCTTTGTTATCAAGGTAATCCACATCTTTTAAGCCTGAAATCGGCGGTACGAATGCACGTCCACCTGTATTGATGAACACCCACTCAGATTCGATAATATCATCATTAACTTTGATCTGATGCACGCCGTCTTTTGTCCCCACGAAACTTCCGAAACCGTCGTATACATCCATATTTTCAAGACTTCGCATCCAGCCATCGAATCCGCCTTGTGCATCAGCAACGCGCCGATCTTTACGCGCCATCACCGCTTCAAAATCAACTTCAATCGGACCCGTTTTAAATCCAAATTCATCGCCACGACGCGCCATATGAATAGCCCTCGCACTTGCGATTATTGTCTTCGTCGGGATACAGCCATAATTGACACATGAACCGCCGATTTTTGCGCCTTCGACCAGCGCGACTTTTTTACCTTGACCCTCTAAATGAGCACCGATAAAAGGACCGGATTGTCCCGCACCGATGATAATCGCATCATATTTCATAATAATTTCTCCTGACTTCCTCTGTTTGATATGCTCTCCTTACACGGTTCAGACGCGCAGAGCAATAAGATCATACGCTCAGGCGCATAAGCTGTAATCAAACCGTAAGAAATTAGACGAATATGAATGATGCTAATTGGCTAGAATCCCATCGACCTGCCAATCAGCTCTTTCATGATTTCATTTGTGCCACCGCCGATAGGTCCCCAACGCATATCAATGTATGCTTGTGCAATTGGGTATTCGAGCATGTACCCATAGCCACCATGTAACTGCAAGCATTGATCGACAACGCGATTCTGTAAATCTGTCGCCCACCATTTCGCCATCGCCGCATCAATCGCCGTTAAATCCCCTTTATTATGCTCGGTCACGCAACGATCAATAAACACGCGCCCAATCTGAATTTCGGTTTTCATCTCCGCTAGCTTAAAGCGTGAATTTTGGAATTTACCAATCGGACGACCAAAAGCGGTGCGCTCTTTGCAATAGTCAATTGTCCAATCAAGTGTCGCTTCCGCTGCCGCAATAGCACCAATAGCGATGATGAGGCGTTCTTGTGGTAATTGATTGACCAGATACATAAAGCCTAAACCTTCCTCGCCAATCAGATTCTCGACGGGAACACGGACATCCTCAAAGAACAATTCGGCTGTATCTTGCGCGTGCCAACCGATCTTATGCAGATTACGTCCGCGTGTGTAACCTATTCTTTCACGCTCAACCATAATTAAGCTCATGCCATCATGCTGTTTAGATGGATCAGTTTTACACGCTAAAATGACCATATCGTTGCTGATACCATTCGTGATAAAAGTCTTGGAGCCATTGATGACATAATGATCACCATCACGGATCGCGCGGGTTTTCATGTTGGCTAAATCTGGCCCGCCGGAAGGTTCAG
>WURV02172635.1:0-14133 GCA_011762755.2 Epimenia babai | reverse complement strand
GGGTAGGCGTACGGATTTTCAGACGCGAAATTGTCAGTTTGCTTACGCAAAAAGCAGGGCTTCCCCCCCCCCCCCTACATATTCGCAACAGGAAAGGAGCAAGAGTTTCGTACCTGAATTCTGAGTTCTGAGTCTCGTAGTGGTCACCCGAGAACAATCAGATCCATCCTGGCTTCATAGTGGGTGGACACTTTGATATCATCTTTGACGGGGCAGTATAACAGGTTGCCTGATAGGGATAGCTGTTGGATCAGCCGGTCACCTGATCGTTCAAACCTTGAGTTTAAATAATAACTGTGGTCTATTTTCAGTTAGTGATTGCGTAGCCTAAACCATCTACCTACTGTCCCAGTTTTCTACCAACCAGCCCAATTACCTGCATGTATATGCATACTGAAATATGTGGGGATAGCCGCGTTAGTGTGTAGATAAATAAGGAATCGAAGGACAACACCTTTCAAGACTAGCTATAATTTATTTCACAAGCTTTCGAATATAAATATTCTTTATCAAGTGATGAATAGCCATCACTAGGTGTTGTCCTTCGATTCCCTTATGCATACATACTGTTACTGTTTGGATCAAGGGAGACCATCCATACCTTGCTGTTTGTAATATAAAAATTTCGACAACTTGGTGAAAATCGGGGTTACTAGGTAAAACTGATAGTGAAAGTGAAAGAAAAAGGGGATTCAGTAGATAGTAGGGAACGCACGGTGCTAGGGAAGAGGGATGAGTTAAAGATAGTGAAGAGAAAACTTGTACCGGTAATTAATACATCAATTAATAATCGTCACACAATATAAATCAACGATTACCGGTATGACGTTTCTTTCATCGCTGCATCACAGAACCAGAGCCCAAAAAAGCCGCGCTGGACGTGATCGATCTGACGGAGGACTCTGACGACGACAGCGACGCCACGGTCGCTTCACCGTACTCGGTGAACCCGTCGTCGAACGACGATTCCGTCATCAACATCGATACCCCACCGCACGTGGCGTCGCCGAACCCGCCCCCGCCGTCTCTCACGTACCACCCCCCGACGACCGTCGTCGACTCGGCCTCGTCTCACCTCTTCATGGACGCGATGCGCGACCTGCCGGCGAAGCAACCGCGGCCCGCCCATCAGCATCAACCGTCGTCGTATCCGACGAACGACGCCGCGCCCATCAACGCGTCGATCAACGCGCCCCTCAGCGCGCCCATGAACAACATGCTCAATATGTCGCGCCTCATGCCGCCTCTCAACCAAAACTACGACAATCTAATCGCGCCGTTCATGATGCGCCAGATGCCGCCGACGTCCAGCAATCACTTCAACTACAACTTCCTCACGCCCTACCTCGACGATGGCTCGCAAACTTCGTGACCTCGCCGTCGTCCGCGACTAGTGCTGTTTTTTAGTTCACCCAGCAAGCATACCATTCCTCCCCCCACCCCCCCGGCGGCGGCACCCCCTCTACAGTGATCACGCCGGCCAACACCCAAGTCAACGGTACATTATTTAAATACACCTACATACGATCGACATAGTCGTGAATTTAACCTCTTGCGTAAGTTCTACGACCCCGCGACAGAGATGCTGGGTGTTTTATTTCACGTCGAAGACCCCACGTTGAATATCTCTACGTATTTTTTCACCATGTAATACTCACAATGTTGGTATACTCATTCATTTTATGCCCTTTTGCGCGTCGACTCTAACTGTCAGATTGTACGATATAAATAGAAACCGTTAGTGACTGACTTATAAAAGTGCGGTTAAATATTTTCGACCCCCGTAGTTTTTGCTGATCTCGCCCACCACTTGAACGCTCGACCGTCTAGGTCCCCATTTCATGATTGTCGCCTGTACTAATGGAAGGGGATAGCTGAGTGGTTGAGACACTAGACTCGTACCCAAAAAGTCGCAGGTTCCCACCGCATATTCATCAGCATGATTGTAATTATCTTCAATGAGTCATTTATCGTCGGCGATTCCCGTCTCCGTAATAGGTAGAGACTCGTTATCGTTCACAGGTCATATTTGAGTGTTAAAGGTGTGGCCCGAAGTAGCTACCATAAACATCCATTTCGATGTCTTGCTTTTTTGCGCGATCAGTGGCGCATTCTTGTAGTCGGGAGATAAGCGCGTCAGCCACGAATAGAGTACACGCATTATGGCTGAGGGCGCACAGCACAAGACAAAATAATGCTCATACTTAAAAGAGTGCTTAGTACATCCACTACACGCTATAAACACTACAGTGTACGTGTATTTCATGATACATACACTATATGGCACATAACATGGCATGCTACAAACACAACATGGTACACAACACAATACATTTATTACATGGTACATACACTACACGGTACATACACTACACGGTACATACACTACACGGTACATACACTACACGGTACACACACTACACGGTACACACACTACACGGTACATACACTACACGGTACATACACTACACGGTACATACACTACACGGTACATGCACTACACGGTACATACACTACACGGTACATACACTACACGGTATATACACTACACGGTACATACACTACACGGTACATACACTACACGGTACACACACTACACGGTCCACACACTACACGGTACATACACTACACGGTACATACACTACACGGTACATACATTACACGGTACACACACTACACGGTACATACACTACATGGTACATACACTACACGGTAGATACACTAGACGGTACATACACTACACAGTACATACACTACATGGGACACACATTTAACGATTTCTCTGCTGCATTGGATGAACGCCCCACTGTGATCATGACACATTACATATACACGCATCCACTACCACACATCACCCACACTTGGTTGTTTGGTTTAATCTAATTGACCATGCGGTCACACTGTTTGTAATACCTGAAGCCAACCATCACTAAACACCATTCCCGCTAATTGGATCAGCCTAATACCATAATGTTCCATTTACACCACGTTCCTTAGGTTTCTGTCTCACCCTCGGCCTCGCGACCAGCTCGCTAATGGAGGGTGAGGTTTTACGGCTATTAGTTGACCATTAAGGCTTCCTGTAGGGTAGGGAGGGACAGAGCGTGTCCATCTAGACATTCAGGGAGATAATGTAGTATACTGTGTAGGATATTTATTAAATATTGACCTAATTATACCCTGGTACCCAGAATGCACTACCCACAGGCAAAGTTGAAATGTTCAGGATATTATACGTTTGGAAGTGTATGGATTAAGAAAAAAAATATTAAAAACCTTAGGGGTGCTTTGCCCCTCATGTAGGGCCAAACGCTATACAGTGTAGGGTGAAATGCCACTTATGATTGCTTTGCCCCACAGATGTTTTATTGTACAAACATATACTGTTATACACATACTTTATACATAAAGCATTATAGATGTGTATTTTGTATGATCTATTATTTATCAGATTTATCAGCTCACCGGAACTTATGTATGCTCGGTGTAGTTTTCTGATCGGGCTTTGTCCGTCCGTCCCTCCGTCCGTCTCTCCGTCCGATGTTGACATTTTCTTAAAAAATCTTCTCAACAAGCATTTATCATGGAGCATTGCCATTTTGCAGATATTCTCCCAGGGGTGGTCTCTAAGATTTATTAAGGTATCTTGTGCCAAATAACTTATATTTTCTAGTAAGAAATGCACAGAAAAAAAACTATACCTCTGATGGGACATCTGGTATAGGTTTTTTCTGTGCATTTCTTTCCAGCTATTCAGAGAACCACATTGGCTACCCTATTAACATCATGTTTCTATACCCTAAATGCTCTTAATGTTCCAGAAGAGTGTTTTTAGACCACTTTGGCCTTTTGTTCTAATATCTGAATGAGTGTTTTATAAGGCCGCATAAAATATATTCTTCAAACTTTCAGAAGCAGAAGGGGGAGGGGGGGTGTGTGATGATAAACAAATTTTTTGGAATTTTTCATATATAAGCTGTCCAACGAGAAGTACAACTTCTGACTATACTAATAATATAATAAAAAAAACTAATTCATTCTAATTTGAGAATATTTGTTTATATATGTTAGGATAATTTTTAACGCGATGTTCAAGGGGGTAGCCATTGTGGTTCTCTGAATAGTTGGAAAGAAGTGCACGGAAAAAACCCATGAGCTCCAGTTAACCCGTCTGGTGCTCTACCCACGCTCGGTCCCATCAGAGTTATAGGTTTTTCTGTGCATTTCTTTCCAGGATAATTTTTGATAAATGTCAATCATGACAGGAAACGACAAGGTCCAATAAAAACTAAAAATAGTGGATTGCGTCGTTTGAATGAGCCTTCTGGGCGATGCGCGCTTTGCCCCTCCATACCCTGACCCAGGTTTTTTTTGAGGATATCTTTGGTGGATATCGCCATATTTTCGCGAAAGGACTGATGAACCCAAATACGTCCGATATCGTAAGTTTGAGAAGTATTTCAAGCAAAATGATAGCCTAATGTTGTACATCAAAAAAATCCATCAGTTTCGAATCAAATCTATTGCCTTCTTGACAATGAGTTCTCAAATTAACTCAATCCCAAAGATCTCGCAGCTTTACCATTCTGTTATATCATCTACAGGTTGTCAGCCATTATAGACTCGTCCGCTCGGGTTGTGCTTGTTTTTGTTCTACATTTTTCATTTAGATTTTCTCAAATTTACATGTGAGCCACTTTACTAATTGATATTCGAAAGAATGCACGTTCACAGACAAGCTGTACCCTGTAGCTATAAATACACTGTAAAATACCAAAAATACTGCCAATACTTAATTGGTCTGTTCCAACGAATGTGTTTTATTGTACGTGCCCAAACTAGCTTCATAGCTCACCTAGGTGATGATAAAGACTGGACTAATATCAGTGGAGTAGCAACTGTTTTTCCTGCCTGGGTCGGTTGTAAGATTTGCCGCGCCACCCCCCACCCCCTGGGTGTTGATAATGCGTTGACCGTCAAAATCCCAGAAAGCCCTCAAAATGCCGCCCCTTGGCATGTCCCCCCCCCCTGCTACGCCATTGACCCACGAATATATACTGTTTTGTGTTTGACTATTCAGGGAAATACTGGAATATTGAAACTTAAAGTCAAATCTTCCATTTAAGTCATTTAAATTACTGCTTTTGTCAGTCAGTGATTGCGCACCCGCGGTAACGACCATCAGAAACCAAGCCTTCTAATGTACATAGTAAACACTATTCTTTATGGCCACTACAATACGCACCCAACTAAATCATCACTGTCTATGCATTATCTAATTCACCGTCATTTTTACATGGATACATGACATTCTTCCCGCCCTGTGTCATCTGGTACCGGAGATGCCACACCCTCGATATCGTTTACGTGTTGAAATTACACACGCGAAATTATATGTTACGTAGCGTCTATATGTAGTGGAAATTCCATTCATCGCTGCTAGGCGTGTTTGTGCGCGATGGAGATATTACGGTGTTTCGTAGAATTCACTAGATATACTTAGGTAGTCGACACTTGAAGGACGATGTGTGTGGTAAGACTACAAGTGCCACATTTACCGTTGATTGCATAGCTTTTAGTAATTTGAGTATGGTTACTAATGAAAATGGAATTTTCCGCGATGTTTGTACTGTAATAGCCGGACATAATAAGTACAGACACTTCCACCTCGGCAGCTATTCAGCATAAAATTGTAGTACCACTGTGGAAGTAGTTTCCACAATAATATCTATGACTCATCACTAAACGCGTAGTCGTTATTTCCCCATGTCACGTTGTGCAACTAATACAGTTTTAGAATAATAAAAAAATTGGGGTGAATTATGAAAAATAAGTTCTAGACTTCTCCCGCGACTAAACGTATTACCATCAAAATATTACCCTCGGTACATTTACCGGTTTACCACGTCTGGAAAACTCTTGTATATTCATTCACTCTGTTATGGTAGAATTGACCAAGAAAAGGCTGTAGTTGCCAGTGAGATAACAAACTTGAATACCTCTCAGGTAGAGTAACGAGACCTGACATTGGACATCTTAATTCGGGGCCAATTAAAGGCAATATTTTTTCTCTTTTTTCGTCGTGTTTTTCATCTTCTCAAATGGCGCGATATTGCATTTTTTCCTAAATATTACAAAAATTTGTGGTCTTTTTACTGACTATATACGGTGTCTTTATTGACCGTATATCGTTCACTGTGGTATTGAGGTTGAGTTGTGGTGACTGGTGACGTCTTGGGAATTGTAAGTTGAGCCGGCGGGGATTCTATGTACGTCAGTGAAATGACCGCATGCGCAGTCTAAAAACAAAACTATCATAATTATGTTTTATTAAATAAGAATTGTTACCTGAAATAATTATGAAAGTGATATTACTCTTGTTTCTTTTGGACTGGAGCAACATTAGTGTTAATAATGATGCATTGAAATGTATGCACAAAATTTCTGGTAATAAAATTCATAACTAGTAATTTTGAATTTTACGGTAATTTAGAAAACTTGGGTAATTACGGTTATTTGCATTGCGTTTTCGATTTCGATATCTAACTACACATATCCAACTCCATACATTACGTATCTGTCATAGAATGTATAAAGTCTACTTTCTAATTATCGATTTAGATCGCCGTTTTTCTACATTAAGCGGTAAGCGAGCGTTCCCATTGTATATATCGTATATGTGAAATGTAATAAATAAATTATTTTGTATAATACCCCGTATATTTAGCGTTATTCACAATATAGCGTTTAATCACCCCTGTATATTTGGTTATAAAATATATATTAAAAAAATCTTTCACAATACGATTTTGTTATGCATCGTCGTTTTTCCGTAGTTATATGAAGAGTTGAGTGAGGGGTCAGAAAGGACCGTTGTCCTAGAATGTCTATTGGAAGGGAAGGACTGAACTGACCGGTGCGACATGCTTGCCAAAACAGTCCAGTGCGTCTCTTACTATGGACTCTTTTTGCGCCATCGACTTAAAAAAATTTCTGTTTTTTAATATTAAGGGAGAAATTGCATTGGAGTGAGTTATTGTAGTTTCTAAGGGTATAATATAATGAGGCCGTCTTTATTGAGAACGCTATTGACATTTACTACCGCTGGTATTCATAAAGTAGCACGGAAACCTCGTTTTCCCCATCAATCAAGCACGCAGAGGATCCTGTAAGTTTCGGAATAAAAAGCATTGATATTTCTTCTACCCCAAGAGTCACTGCCGCACGCACGGTTGGTTGTTGCGCCTATCACCTACGGTCACAACCGCTGTGACCATGTTCAACAAAGAATAAACATCAGGATCGTCATTATCATAAAATAAAGATTCCAAAATGCAGCTTCACGAACACCCACGAGAATGTCGCAACCGTATCCGACCATACACGGGATTTTATTGGATGTTGGAGACGCCAAGCCAACGGCTATCGATTTTGGGCGCCAAATCGATCAGTCGCCGTTGCTTGGCAACCTCGTCTTTTGGTGGATATATAGGCATACGCCAATAGATTGGACGTCGTCTAGTGACTCTAGCCTGAAAACGCTAAAACGTCGAACGATATCGCATGAAGCACGATTCTAATTATTTTCACGTTATTTTTATTTTGATGTAGCTGAAGAGATTGGGCGTAAATTCGAACGGTTCGAACGAGTTAAGGTAACCGTTTGTCGGTCGGGCATCGTGCTCAGTTCGTACGCCACCGTTTACGGAGAACGTCACGTATTATTGCTGCGATCCTACACTTTTTTCTGGAGAGCAAGCGGCACGATGATACTTGTCGCCATCGCCGCAATGTTCGTAGCGGCGTCCGTCATCGCTCAGGTATAGAGGTTAACTAATAGTACAGTAGTTTTCGGCGGCTGTCCGTAATAGTCCGTAATACTAAGGTATTTTGATTCCTTCAACTCTTTACTAGAGGCCAGAAACTGACCTGATTATCCTTCTACGGGTGGGCAAAATAAATACTGATAGTAGCCAAAAATGTAAACGAACATCACTCGAAATGCACCAAGCATAAGTTCAATGACTGCTTGGTGACCTACGGAAATGTATACATACCAACGTTTGAAACACGGGTTTGGACATAAACCGCATATAATTAGATGTTTCAACTTGAAAACGGATAAATAACGGATTTAAACAAACAGAAAAATTATACACATAACGTAACAAAGCATTTTATATGCGAAAAAATTGCATGCTGCCCCCGTGAAGGTAACTATCTAAATTTTGGAGTGTTTATCTACCTGTATCCTATTCTTCTAGGTAGTTTCTTAAAAAACATGCTTGTGTCTGCGTTAATAGCAGATAGATAGAAAAACGGAGACTAAACGCCGTGAAAATTTCTTTCGTCGGTGCGTGAAATTATAAGAAGCCACTCAATGAATTATATGAAAATACGACTATTCACAAAATTACAGATAGCCTCGTAAGTAAGTAAGACGTTACTGCAGCATTATCAACGAGATTCGATTATATCCGCCTCGAAAAATTCTAAGTCGTATCTGGGCCTATTTTTACGTGCATATGCTTAAAATATACTTGGCAACCCGCAGAACGGCGGCGGTTTGCAAGTGGTGATAAACTGGCCGATGGCCCATTTCCAAATAGGACAAGTTTCCGGGGTCGATGTGGACGGCGAGGGGAATGTCGTTATCGTGCATCGAGCTTACCGCCGCTGGGAATTCAAGTAAGATTCGCATTTTCCTTGTTTCTACCTAATGTAGTATAATTATCTCCCCTTACTAACGAGACTTTTGAGACTGTGTATGATATTATTTTAACGTCCTAATGGTATTAATTCATAGCCGATAAACATTCACGCAGATTCAGGAGAAAAACCGCCCGTAAAACTATAGTAGTAGCCTACCTGGTAAAAAGTTCATGGATTTTTGATTCGATATTAGCTTTAAACCACGTTTCAAAGAAACATCCATTCACAATTTTTGTGATAATTTGGCCAAATCTCCGATTTTTATAATGTAAAGTTTAGTATGTAGAAAACTCTCGTGTCTATACAATGCAATATCTATGTGTGCTACATCATCGATTAGTTCACAGAGGCATCAGCAATCGTTGTAATGACGTCATTACGGTGAGTCACTCAGATCAGTCATTGTGTCTTTTGTGACCCCTTCTGACAAGATGGTTTTCACTGCAGTAGATCGTGTGATAATGAAATATCTTCGAGTGAAAAAACATTATGGAGCTCCCTTTATTATAAAAGAGCTGCCGGAGAAGAATTGGACCTTCGGAGTGAAAGCACTGCTTTACCAGATCGATACGACAGGTTCCTACAAGAGACAACCGGGGAGTGGACGACCTAAAACGGCATGCCCGGACGAAAACATCGCGCTTGTGAAGTCGCTGGTACCGAGTCACGAGGACCAACCACAAACTCACCAGACGCAACGAGGTATATGTTGGCATATCACTACCATCAGTTAACAGGATTGTGAAGAAGAAATTGCGCCCGAAGTGCTTCAAGAAACGAAAAGCAACTGACCTGATGGAGACAAAAAACGCGATCGCTTGCAACACTCACGAAAACTTTTGCAATTGCATCCTACCAATGTCATCAACTTCATATGGTTCACCGGCGAGAAAATTTTTTCGATTGCACGACCATCAAATATACAGAATGACAGAGTATATGCCCGGAGTGAGACAGAGAAAAAGAGCGTTTCCTCAGCGCGCTTGTTGAGAACTTGGCCAACTTCCAGCAAGTCTGTTATGGTCCGTTGGCGTGTCAGGCCTCGGCAAGACTCGAGTGCATTTCGTGGAGCCCAGCGTGAAAGTGGACGGTGCTTATTACCGCGAGGAACTCCCCATGAAAGGTTTGTTACCCAATATGCGCGAGTGTTCAGACTCGTACGTTTTCCAGCAAGATGAGGCTCCATCTTCCAGAGCGCGGGCAACTGTGGAGTTGTTGGAAAAAGAAACGCCGGACTTTATCGTCAAGAGCCTCTGGCTACCAAATTCGCCGGATCTAAATCCCATCGACTATATCGAAGCAACGCATCATTGACGTGTGGGATGGGCTCCAGTAGGACATCATATATGTTGCGTTGCATGCGCACAAGCGAAGTGACGCCACTCTGGCCAAATTTGAAGCATTTATACGATTAAATAAAAAAATTTATGGATGCTTGAATTAGTGAATGGATGTTTTTTAGAAATGCGGTGTAGTATTTACATGGGGCTTTAGGTGTACAGCAAGGATCAGATACACAATAAAAGTATCTCGCTTACGATCAAACAGTGCGTTTATCGATGTGAATATCGTTAATTGATGATTTTGCAGCACATTCGATGACAACAACAAATTCGACGCGAGCAAGGGTAAAATAAATGTGCCGGTTATCGTTACCATGGATAAAAAAACTGGGCTGTTGTTGGCGAAACGGGGAGCCAATAGGTGAGTCCCATATCTGAAATGTGTTCTCTCAGCCATCACCCGTTGCATAAAAACATGCAGCTATACGCTTTATGTCCGACGTCCGTATTCTGAATACATTCAGTCGCGACGAGGGTCTTAGACTCATAACCACTGTCGTCTCGTAACATACTGAATATTAGACGTTATTATTTAATGAATCATTCTGATTAGGAGACTTCGTAGTTGCTATCTACCTGGATAACTACACTCGTCTAGTAAATCACTAGTAAAACCCATTTATATATGACTTGTTGAGAATTATCGCCACCGGTCCACCGGTGGGCGGTTTCTACTCGGCGACCTTTCAGTTACGAACCTAACCTGCCTACCGCTCGACTATTTGTTTCCTAATTGAACTACATGGAGTCAATCGTAATTTACCGATACTATCCTGTTACTGAGCACCTTCGGAAGAAGGCGTTTAAGTTGTCATCGATTCAGAACCCTAGTCTTCTCGCAACCGACTTAAAACGTTATCCGTTACACATAACCCCGCTTGCTGGTAGGGCCAGTTGTCATTCAGCCAGTTAATCCGTTTATAGGTTCTACCTGCCACACGGTCTGACTGTGGATGATAAAAACAATGTGTGGGTCACAGATGTCGCTGCCCACCAGGTACAGTCATAGACTCAGTTCATAAATCAATGGATTAACCCAATACCTATGTATTTACACAAATACCGAAAAATTTATATAAAAATAACTTGGATGAATATTGAAAAAAAATCGAGATTGGCTTCAAATAAAATTATTGTTACTACTACTACAATAATCGGTATATTACTTAGCAATTATGTTTTGATTTATTTGAGTGTAATATTGTATTTATAATACATCATTGTAATATTGTATAATTGATATTTTTTATCGGTGCATTGAGTTTGGCAGTTGGTTTCATAAATACTTTCTCAGTTTGGATTTTCTAGTCGAAAACTATCGAAAACCGATTAACACCATGTCGTCAACGTCCCCAGGTATTCAAGTTCGCTCCAGGTAGCGATTCGCCCGTGCTGACTTTAGGCGAGGCTTTGACACCTGGTAATGACATTAGTCATTTCTGCAAACCAACCGATGTTGCCGTGGCAACTAACGGACAGTTCTTCGTCTCTGACGGGTAAACTATCTGGCTCTGTGGATTTATTTATACAGAAAAATTATAAATTTGAATATTACTTGATAGGAGATGAAATTATTGAAAACCTTATTTTTTTCGTATACCAATGCGAATATATTTTTTTTTTTACATTATTAATGAATATCTCAATTGCTGGTGTAAAATTATGGAATGATCTCGACCCAGCTATAGGCTACTATACTCGACTCCATTTCAGTACAAACTTAAAAAAGCCTAATTGACCAATACGAACCGTAGAATATATGTTGTTGGACACATACTGAATTGTGTAAATCTCATAAGAAAGCCTCATCATAGTGTAGAGTAATTTCACGCAATCACATACTCCTTTTTTATCATATGCGAATTTTATCATGTAGTTTGTGGGGACATAAATTTAATATGGAATGTATCAATATTTTGGTATGTATTTTAGTTCTCATTATACGTATTGCTGTATCCTTGAGTATGTGAATGTTCAATTTCTCTCATTGCTTCAGACCAGATCTTCCCGCAACACGTCTCTTAAAACTGTTTGTCACTATTATTATTATAACCATTATTGTTTATATTAGTATTTCCATTGTCGTTGTTGTAATTTCATCCATCTTGATTCAACGTGGAACTTATTAGTTCTATAGTGTGCATGTATCATATTAGTCGATAAACATTAACGCGATCGGGGCTCCCCCCCCCCCGCATAAGTTCACACTTCAGGCACCTCCTTTCAACACATTTTTAGCTAGATTTTTTTAAGCAATTAGTAAGTTTACTGTATATATTTTAGTATATGGAACTTGACTTCAACTGCTGTACGACTTCTAGTTCTATTGTGCCAATACTGTATTGTGTTGAATAAATAAATAAATAAATAACCTTGTATGCTCTCGACAGATACTGTAATCACCGGATAATGAAATTCGCCGCCAATGGAACCTTCCTTAAACAATGGGGGCATAGCAAATCCGGTGAGACCTAATAAAGAAATAATGACCCAATATTCCCGATGGAATCAGGAGTTATGGAAATTCATTTATTTTAATGAGAATGAGCGACGAGATGCTTTCGTTGTGTTGGAGAAATGTAATTATTATAGCAGACTGGCAGATGTTAAGGCACGCAGCGTTTCGTTATTTACCTTCCTTGGTAACAGTTTAATAAGGATGACATGTTCGGTCGCACGTTTCGCGGAGTAATTAGAGTCTCTATATATATGCACGCGCGTGTGATTGGAGGCAGCGACTATTGCTATTAAGGGCGTGGGTGGCTCCGTAGTTATGATGAATCGCTGGGGATTAATGAACTCCAGCACGCGACGTGTCACGTTACGATATCAAGTGACATCACAATTAATAAACGGAAACGGCGACACGTTCGGCGACAGCAATTAGATATTCGTTTCGCTATCGGGATAGCTCAGTTGTTAGAGCGCCGGCTGACTAGCGATGTGAAGAGTTCCAATGCAATGTTGTTTTTCTGTTTTTTCCCTCTGAGCGAGGTACCTTGTCCCAGTTGCTCTGGTCGACTGAGCCATTAGTAAGTCCCAATACAATAATAGATAGCGGCACATGGCAGAGACAGAAATTCGTCTCTTACCAAAGTATTAACTTGCAAAAAGTCGACGATACAAAATATACAATGCATTGTCTGAACTCACCGTGCAGGCAGCTTACCACCGAAAATCCAAATATGCAGCTTTGGGCGTGCTTGATAATACAGCAAGCCTATGAGATGTGATAAAGCAACGTATTTTATAAAAAAATATGGAGAGTTATCGAAAAGATGCTTTGTGACCACGATCGCTAGAACAACTGGTGACCACGTGACCTTGAGCAGCATTCAAGCTTAACCAATGATTGTAGAGTTTGTATATTAGAACAAGAATTATTACGCACCCCGAGACTAATTTGGTAAGCTTGGTACGGGGTTCGTTGGAACCTGTTTCAGATCAGTCTTCTCCAGTGACTTGTTGTGAACCGTTCATGTACTTGACTCTTATGTTTTGTGCGGCAGGAAACGGCGCTCTGGGTAATTATGATCTGCTGGTACCCCACTCGCTGACACTCGCTGAAGATGACGACGTCTTGTGTGTGGCGGATCGCGAACACGAGCGGTATGTCGTCTACTACGGTCTAGTAGACGCATTATGACGATAGTGTCATTTTGTAGACGCGCTGGCTTTGTGTTGATCTTTAAACGTCTTTTGTTCAGGTAGATCAATACTAGCACGATGCGAGTGTGGATTTGTAAATACATTACGATAGTGTAGGCTTCCAGATGTCTTATGTCAGTGTAGGTCTGTAAAGGTCTTTTGTTACGGTAGATTAGTACTGGCATTATGTGAGTGTAGATTGGTAAATATATTATGATAGTGTAGGCTTCAAGATGTCTTATGTCAGTGTAGGTCTGTAAAGGTCTTTTGTTACGGTAGATTAGTACTGGCATTATGCGAGTGTAGATTTGTAAATATATTACGATAGTGTAGGCTTCAAGATGTCTTATGTTAGTGTAGGTCTGTAAAGGTCTTTTGTTACGGTAGATTAGTACTGGCATTATGCGAGTGTAGATTTGTAAATATATTA
>WURV02172624.1:0-14133 GCA_011762755.2 Epimenia babai | reverse complement strand
ATATAAATCAAAACTTTTTAAGGGCCACCCATATATCTGTATACATCAAAATATATCTTAATTTGTGATAATTTTCTATAATAAAGGTATGGTACTGAATCTTTTATCGGTATGGCTTTTTAAAAATAAAGCCGACATGTTGTTTTTTTTCACAAAATGTCAGAAAAATAAAACATTCTAAAAATTTCAGAAAACAAAGAAAGGTTGTGTTTTTCTTTCACAAAACATGGATTAGTAGCGTGTGTGACCTCCTCTACTGTCAATTAGTGCTTGACATCGTCCGCGCATGCTTTCGACTAGGTCACACAGGTTCTGTTGGTCCATGAGTTTAAAAGCGCAGCCACGAGCTGTTGCAGCGTGCCAGGTTGATCAAAGCGGACAGAGATGGCAGCCTCCAGCATGTCCCATGCATGCTCAATGGGTTTGAGATCAGGTGAGCGAGCTGGCCAGTCTATTCTGTCGATGCCTTTATTCCTAAGGTACTAGTTCACGATGATGGCACGATGAGGTCGTTCATCATCATCCATCAGAACAAATTCTGGACCAGAATATCAGATATCAACAGCCAATGGCTTCACAGACACGTCGAGGATATTATCGCGGTTTCTGACACCAGTTAGGGGGCTGTTTTCAATGGTAAGGAGGTCTCTACGATGCATCGTAGTGATGCCACTCCAGACCATGACATAGCCGCCGCCATATCGGTCATGGTCAACAACTCTAGAATATCGCTCATTCGGCCTTCGCAACACCCGAACACAAGCTTCAGTGAAGTTAAGACAGAACCTGGACTCATATGTGAAGAGTACAGTACTTCACTTGACGTGACATGTTCTCGACACCAGTTATATCGATGTTGTCTAGTCGAGTGAGTGCGATGCGTATAGCTGGTGGGCAAGCCCTCAATCCTGATTCATGGAGTCTATTCCTGATGGTTTGGGTGGATAGACGATCTTCTGATGCATCTCTCAGGTTTCTCTGCAAGTTTGCAGCTGTGGACATGCGGTGTCTTACAGCGGAGGGGGCTGTAGCGGTCCTGTGTTGGTACTCGTCTATGGGCTTGGCTTACTATATCATCGAGTGGTCAACATGTGAAACATGTACTCGTCACTCGTCGAAAAGACCGAAGCTCTCCAACAAATCAATTACATTTGTACTCATAATGTATCAATATATTTTAGAGTATTGTCTTATACTATATGGGTGATCCGTAAGAAGTTTTGAGTTGTTTATTTTGAAATGTACGTTTTAAATTTGACAAGAATGCAAAGTGTTTCGTACGGTTGAGCGTCGAGCAAACATAAAACCGGCAATGAATATCTAGTGGTTTCGACTCAAACATTAATTTTTACAGATACTATTCTTTTTACGAAAGGTGATGCTGGTTATTTGGAAATTGGATACCAACTGTTCCTTGAAGAAACTCGAGCAAATAGTCAATACTGGAACGGGTGCGGTTAAGCAGTAACGCCTCCACATACTCCTCGGTGCAAGCGATGGTTTGAGCAGCGAAGTGCGACCCAGTTATGTTGAGCGTAGTTATGTACTTGGCGTAGGACCCACGGTGCCATAACAGGATTACGGGGAAGGTCGTGACGAAAAACATGACGACGGTGATGAAAACATTGAGGAAAAGAATCCAGCGGATGAAGCGGAAGTAAGAAAGGATCGCCGGGCCAAAGTGACCTATGGATCGTCATATATACGTTATATAGCAGTCAATCATGCGCAATAATAATGAAATCATTACGCATAAAATGGCTCAAAATACGAATAATAATAATTGTATTTTGGTATTTTGCTATGTAATGAACCTGCTAAATTACATCATTATACCAAAAAACTTCTGTGTACATTAAGAAGGATTATTCTCGGGTGTGTAGTGTAGTCTAATTATAGTCGGGAAGTCTTTCCTGGCGTTCTTTTATTGTACTCTTGTACAATCTAACTGAGTCAATGAGATGTTACCCTTTCGAGTATACACAGTCATTGGTGCGCTATAACGCCACCGAAACCATGCTACTATTATTGTTATTACAAATCTATCTACAGGTCAACAGTGAATTGTGATGAGGATTCGTCAATATAGCTTATTATTATTAAGTAAAGGTCAAAAGGCAAAGTACAACACTCATAAAGTATCAGCCGGGGCTCTCACATGCGGCTAACAATGGGTGTTTGTGGTAGCTATATCCAGCCCAAATAAAACACCCGTCAAAGATGACATCACGCGTCTACCCTGAAGCACGTAATATTTTATACACACAACTGTTCAAAGAATCTACCACGCACTTTTAGCCCGTCGACGCGTGATTCATTGGGCTCAAAATGATTTCACATTTAGTTATGGTTATCTTATCACTTCATCTCTACTATACAAATCATAATTTGTCGTGTATACGCAATTTACCTTCGATTATTTTAAAGTCTCTCGCCCATATTTGAATATCTTCCAGTCGATCTTGGATTTTTTCTTTGAAGCCGTAGATTTTCTGAAAGTCGAAGATACAAACGTAAATGTGGGCTTAACCCTTGAAACAGAAGGGATATCGGTAAACACGGATAAAAATTAGAAAAAACTAGGTGATTGAAATGTTATAAATTACTGGCCTATAAATTACTTAACCCCTGTAACATAAGGGATATCGGTAAACACGGTTAAAAATTAGAAAAAAACTAGGTGATTTAATTACTGGATATTTTTAAACTCGTGTTTATGGACCGATTACAATCCATTTCTGCCCGAGTGATCAGTTGGCGAACAGTTTCCACGTGAAAACTACTCGTCTGTAACGTCAACATACGAGGCCTGTAGCGCGTGTGATACTGTCGAGCGCATCCCCACGATTCCTTGCGCTGTGCAGTCGATCTCTGGAATAAAGAGAATCGGATTTTATACAGACCTTGTGGAGTTTTAACACCTACATGCACTAAGTCGTTATAATATTGGTAGCCATTTACTTATGAAATAATAATAAGTTTCGTGGTGTTATAAAGATTTCGAGCATTACTCGACATTGACAACAGGCGATGACGTATTCTTATGTAGGCTACGATACAACGCATAACAAATTTTATCGTAAGCAAAAACTGACTTATGAAAGCCAATCCTAATACGGTAAGCAATTCTATCAATTATTTGCATGGAGGTTTATTAGGTTGAACAGTAAAAATGACAGTTGAAAAATAAAATACTGTCGGACTTCCATGTAAGAGCTATGTTAGAAGTACGCTCAGTCACCGAAACGTCTATATATATAAACGTAAATATTGTACCACACTATAAAATGACGCTTCCGTATATCTGCAAGTTTACACAGAGATTTTGTACACAGTATGAGCGTAGTAAAAACTAATAGCAATCGTTTTCAGCGGAACAGCGTAAAGATAAGATTTCAACTCCAGAATGCAATTGGAATAAAACTTTAAGGCACGTACGACAAGGCGACACAAACTGCATTTAGGAACTGGGTGTCTATGTAGGTGATCTTATACGTAAAATGACGGTCAGATACCAGATTTGCAGAATACCTTGTTCGGTTTGATTTAATTTCGTTTTTCTGCTGTCCGTATAACTCTCTTTTGCGCTCTCCTAGTGGTTTACTGCGGCGGCCTTCGCTTCTAACAACAAAAGTGTCGTCGTCCTCAGGGTGGTCGCCGTCATCGCTTGAAAGAGAATTGTCCATTGACTCAACGTCTTCTAAACAGGTCTCTTTGTAAAACGTTGATACGTGACCTTCCCACGCCGTTCGACGCTGCAGATCATGGTGTGGTCGGTGCGGCAATCCAGTGAAATCGCCCATTTCCATTTCAAAGATCGGCTGTGGTTTCTCTCTCTTACCTCCGCTATCGTAATCCCACGCGACCTCGTTGTCTGTCGCCACAGACACGAATATATGCTGCGGTGGCTTGGTATCTTCCACGGAGGTAACATCGTATGTGAACTCCGAATTGATGCTGATATCCTCCGATGGAATAACAAAATCGTCGCTTATCTTTAAATCGGCATCCCGAATCTGAAAACGGCTGTCTGGTAAATAGCCATCGGATTCGCGTAGGTCACGAGATCGAATTTGAACGAAGTTCTCCCGTGACGCGTTCGGGTGTAAATCATATTCCCGCACCGAAAAGCTGTCAGTGATCGATCCTACGTCGTCGGGTTTAAAAGAAACGGACATAATAAAAATAACCACTTTTCGTTTACAAACTTTCAAAAGTAGCGATTTAACTGTGAATAAGCCACATGTTTTGTGAAATAGAACGCAACTAAAACTGATGTCTACACCAGGCTTATTTCTACCCGTTCTATTTCACCGATAACCTTTTAATCCTGTAGGTTTTTGTTCGAATGACTTAAGCCTACACGTACCCTGACCTCGTCCTATCAGATAAAACTCGGCACACTAGATAAGGCAGAGCAAACGTCAGAAGATTTCGTGGTTGAAAACTGCTCGGCGTAAGCGAAACAAGTTCAAACCCATAAGATTGGATCACGCGGATTGTAGAACTATTTGCACTTGGCGATAAGAAGATAATATTAATTAATTTTAAAAAGTAGCGAATTGAATGTGGTAAAGATATATTAATAGATATAGTACTATATTAATATACATGGAAATATTACTCATCATAGTAAAGTTTTACTAGGAAGGATTCATTTCAGGTAAAGCATGTCGTTGTCAGAACAACTGAATTAATGTGTCATGCAAAATCTGTTACGTTGTACAAAGTAACAGGTGCGCAGACTAAATCGATGTAAGCTAACTGAACACTGTGTGTATTCGTGAGCGAGGCGAGGCATCTAACAAACTGTCGCATGCTCAAATCAATTGGTCTGATTAATCTGGAAAAAATATTTTTTTGCTGCGGTGGTCAGTTTGGTGTCTCTCAAAAAACTTCATGCATCGGGGAATGGCTTCAAGAAAAGTGGACACATTAAGAAATGAATAATTGCTTGTCATACCGCAGTACTTTTCTCAGTTATTTTATAGCTTTTTGATGGTTAGCAGTTATTATGGAACCGCCTATTGGCCTACTCCAACTTTTTACAAGCTGATCATCTTTAATCAAGTAAACCCACTCGCGTGAGGGATGGCCGTCCGCAACATTAATAAGGTCACGGAACAATTTTGAAAGAAATAGGACACATTTTGCGCACATTACTTCCTAGATCCACGAGCCATAGTGTAACCAGGATAACCTGGCCGCTCGTCGTGCTCGGAGGTCTCCCGAGCGTAAATTGAGGAAACCAATGATGAATCCCAATGATGATAAGTTAAGGTTAAGGTTAAGTACAACATTTATAGACCGCAAGTATCAGCCAAGAAGGGCTCTCAGATGCGGTTTACAATGAAATGTTTTTTGGCAGCTATTCAGCGCATATACATTACTTTCGATACATATCACCCCGCCAACGATAATATCGAGCATCTTCCCATTTTAGAGACGGCTTTACTCCAGCAATCGGGGATAAATGACTTGCTGAGGATCACCGCAGAAAAGTTGACAGATGGCAATACCAGCAATGCATACAGAAGTGCACTTTACCACGTTAACTATCTTATAAAGAATTCCAAGCGAGACTACTACCCTAAAGTTGTTAAGGAGTCAACTTCATCCCAAAAGCAGCTTTTCAAATCTTTTGGTAATAAGATTCTCTCTATTACCCCACCATAACACGCGAGACAATGCGCAGAGATAAATACTTTCAAAGCCAAACTAAAAACTTTCCTATTCTCCACTACTTTTCTAGGTTCACAGTGACATGTTATATTATTTTTATCATGCATAATCCCATTGCTATATTATATCTATACTTTTATGGGTTCTAATGTAACTCTACGTAGTTGTCTTATCTGATTCATTCTCTGTTGTTTTTTGTATAATGTAACTCTACGTTATTGTCTTATCATTGTTTTTGTTCTGTTTTATCTCATAATGTAGTTTATTAATCCTGTGTGACTGTCTCACCTTAGTATTTCTCCTGGTGCATCTTATAATAATTATAAAATACGTATTTATTTATCGGTGTTTTGGGTCTCTTGTGATATACATTGTTTTATATTATGGCTGCTACGTTGGACACTGTGGTTATATTTGTCGTGTTCTTCTGATAATACTGTTGCATTTCATCTATCTGCAATTAATTATGTATTCGTTCACGGTGTCTTTAAACTGTATTTTAGTTAGACATAGCTTTTAGTAAATTTGTAGTGTCTTTGATAGTTATATGTAAAAAGGGCACTATAAATCAATAAAATTTCATTTCAATTTCATTCCATATAAAGATATGAAGAATTCTAGAATTCTCCATATTCGAGAACAGGCAGTCTTCAGGTTGATGTGGGCATAAAACATTTTCAAAACCCCGATTAAAATCTCGGTGGAACTTTTAGCTGTCGAACAATACTATTCATGTAATTGTTTACGAACTTTTCTATATATATCTATATATATATATATGCGAACAACGTTAACATGATATTCACGTCTTTCCAATAAATTCGTATTGATCCCTAAATAACCATTAGGTAATGAATTTAATATCCTTTCCTGCCTTTTCTCGCTGTGCTGATACCCCTTCAGATATCGGCTAGTGTATGATGAAGTGTGTATGTTTACATTCCCAGATAACGCCAGTGGTTATTTCGTCTACCATCAGCAGGGTGACTAGAATGAGTTGTCCTATTGTTAGGGAGTAAACGATCATCCATCCACGCACTGCGCTGGTACGATGTAGTTTAACTACGTTAACAATATCACGGCAGTATCAACTACACGGACCATCAAGATTAGCGTGTACTCCTATGTTTGTTTAGAAACCGATCTGGATCTCATATGGTCTCAAATCATTCAAGATGTCGAAAGGTAAAGTTATTATAGCGTTATGAAATCTTCTGATTTACCTGTAAAGTCGTTTAACCCAGATTGTCGTCGGCATCTGCTTGATGCTCTCGATCCGCTCTTTCATTTCTGCGTCGTCCAAGAGCTCTATCTCCCGGTTTAGCCCTCCGCCCTCGGGTTCGTCCGCCCTTCCTGAGATCGTATGGCCGCGTCGTATGCGACGAGATGAGTGACTGGAATTGGAACGCGCTATGAGTCCGGCGTCTGACTGGTGACTGGGCATTCCTGACAACACCGAATACTCTAACTTGGACATTGTCTTCGGCCGAGTCTTGCTGATGAGTCGTGACTGTTTGCTGGTATCGTAGTCGTCTGTACGAGAAGCCCTGCGCCTATTTTCGATATCGGTGTCGTACAACGAGCTGCTGGAACTTGTGGTTGAATGATTTTGTTGTAACAAATCATCGTCATAAAGAGACTCGTTATCCTGACTAATTTCGATATCCGACTCCCTTAGTTCATCGGACTGTGTCGTGTATACACGCACTACTGGTTCAACGTGAGATTTTAGCTGCAAGTCGCCGGTGTTTGTTGCACGAATAACGCCTTTACCGGTCCGCGGGGAATCACCTTGTTTGGGATGACGTTCATAGTGTGGGACATAGTGTTCTCGTAACGGATTATAGTAATTCGTGAAAGACCCTACCGATGGCTGGAGCACTTCCGCGTCATAATCGGGGATCGGATGAAACATCTCGTTTTCATTATCGTCCACTAAAACAAAGGACATATGATCAAAAGTAAATCGCGAACATTATATTTACTTCATCAGCGATTATTATGGCACTATTGCGTGCTGAGAAGTCCCATAATCCCACCCATAAAGGTGACACATCTCCCCAACTATGATGGCTAAATATCGTTCTATCTTCAGCAGCGAAAGATTATTTCACCTGTTTCGTGACGACGAATAACTCTCCATCAAGAAATGGAAGATTTATCTTTCAGGCTTTTCTTTGAATACATAGGCATTTTATATGGATGGTCATAACGGACAGGACTTCCAATAATAATTGGTTTGGCCGAAACGAGGTTAAATACTCTTAGCTTACAGCTGTCATTTGTCAGGAATACGATGCATTGTGAAACTATATGGGCGATCACTCCGTTCTTTATAAATGATTGACAAAGACATTAGTAAAGAATATACAAGGTCAAGAATATACAAAATGACATCTCGACGTCGATACTCACAGCCAACAAACGTAATGTTAATAGAGGTAGTTAGACTCCCTATATGAACCAATACGAGTATTTTATCTGTGCATTTCTCTACTGTTACTCGGAGAACCTCAACCATGATTAACCCATATCGTCTTATCACATCCGATAGTCGCTCTTTCTCCAGTGCACGTCCAGGATTGTGGAATGATCCCCCAATGTCATTGCGACAACAAAAATCTCCTGTATCCTTTAAATACCAGCCAAAGACGAATCTTTTTTCACGGGCTTTAATGTAAATGCATTTGAAGTTATATTTAATTGGTATATTTTACAATATTTTTTGGTACTTTACTTTTTTGTCAACCTTGTGAAGCGCAACTGAAAATATTCACTTACAGGTAATTAGAACGAAATCAAGATCAAGTCATTAAGATACACAGAATTGCTGTCCCGCAAACAGAGAAAACAAATACAGAAAAGGTTTGTGGCACTGGTAAACAATGTAAATATTTTGGAAACAAAAAATAGTGATGTCTCATAATCGCCCGACATTTCGAATTTTGGCCGTTAGCACGTTGTCCTAACAGTAGAACACTGCCAAACACCTCAGGTTTTTACTTATAAAATAAACAAATGAATTACCTCCTTAATTAAGGCTGCATTCTGCATTTTATAGCCTCAAATATTGTTTGTATACTAAAAATTGCTTTTCGTATCTTTTCTCTGTATACTTTCAATAGCTTGTATCAGGAATACACACACTCACTCACTCACTCACTTGATCGAGAAATTTATTGATCAACCATTCATTAGAACCACATTGACCAATATATTCAAATGATGTCAACATATCTATTGAGATCAGATGGCGCCTTTGAAGTGAAATGAAATGAAATATATTTGATCTAAAGTGCACTAATAGTCAAAATACGTCAAAAATAATATCGCCAAAATATAGAGTGAAAAACTGCCAATTCTTGAGGGACGCCGCACTGTGAGTTCGTACTTTTTGACTGGACGCTGTCGCTCGACAAGACGCGATAGTGAGAGCTTTTCGACTTATACGATGCATTGCTATAGTGAACATTCATTCAAGCAATCAATCTACATGCTATAACTAGAACGGTACGTAGATTTGCGGTCGTACCACAGAACGTTCTACTGACGAAAACCACAGGTTTTATCAGACATTGTCTGTTCGATTACACATTGTAAAGAATCAATCAATTGATCCATCTATTGATCTATCGATCCATCTATCAACCAATCAATAGATCGAGCAATACTACAAATGATTCGCTTCACAGGGTTATGTTAGGCATTTCATGAGCGTGTCAAAGTTGATTGACAATTTCATCTGTGACTGACATTGATACCATTAATAAAGCCTAGCCAGGAAACTTGTTTATATATGGTACATGTATTTACTCGTTTATTTAATCTATATGTTTAACGTGGTAACTCACCAGTATTGCGGCCTGCCATAGTTTACTTGTCTATGTCAGTAACACACGAACGGTACTCCAGAGCGTATCAAACAGTTCCCAGCCGGATCCTACATTCTAAAGCTATACGTCACCAACGCGTAAATAATCGACATTATACACACCCTAACAGTTCCGATTTCGTTAGGAATTAACGAATAAACGTATGTCATACACATTTCACCCACGATGTACAACTGGGTCAGCCAACATAAACAGACCGAATGACTGTGCGTGTATATATATACAACGTGCGCACGCATCAGTCTGCGCTAATCAAATAATTCTTTAACAGTCCATTGTCGATAAAGCCTATAGAAAAGGCGATGTTGTTACTAACAACTATAGAAACGTGAACACACGACACACGATGACACATCCGGATTACAATAAAAAATCAACGTCCCGTTCCCGTTACATAAGGACTACTCGATTACATAAACAAGTCAGATTCGTTATATTACCTATTTAAATGTTGTCTTGTGACTTTTAGACGGGTAAAATCGCGTCCAGACTTCATATTTGGCGCAGCCTTAACCATTCCGACGAAATGGAAATAGCGGAGACGTTATAAATACCATAGTGAGCGCGGACAATGAGTAGTTGGTAATTGTTTGATTGTTCGTCACGCTTGGCTCGCTCTTTTATCGAAAGCCCTAATACCGGAGCTATTACGAGCGTGAAAGGAACAACAGATTGAGTAACGACCCGCTATTGGCTCAAACCCACCAATCTACCTCTCCCAGACAAAATACACACTCATTATACACTATATTTTAGCTATTTTACCGTAAAAGGCTTCACACTGAGCGATTCCATTGATGCCTTCAAATAGTTAAATTCAAATCAATTCATAAACCGGTCGTTTAATCTTATACACATGTATAAAATTAATAATTAATAAGGACCCACATACACCTGCACAACGGTGGAATTCTAGCCTATTCTTACTCACATACTTAGAACCGTGTCATGTAATCATGTTTTTTTTCTAGATATGGTCATTATTTATTTTTTTGGGGATATACTAGAATATAATTTCATTTCATGTCACTTAACTGTTGTGTAAGGCTATGATTTAACTTATGCACTTTCTATCGTGTTACATAACTAAATTAGTTATTAGTTAGTTAGTTATTACAGGAAATGTAAAAAGGCACTTTAGAGACATATTATCATTATTATATTGTAAAGTGTCGTAGGCATCATCTTGTCACAATGACTAAGCGATAATATGGCACTTAAAATAAAAATTATTTATATTATCATTATTATTATTGATTATGCTATACGCTGTCCTATAACATATGACTTGAACCTAACCACATCACGAACGGCTATCAATGGCCACTCTCTTTCCGTCGCTCAATAACGTGCCACCCTCTCATACGATTAACGTGTAACTAAATTCAAGTAAGCCTACACATTTTTGTTCGGAAAATAAATGTTTTAATAAAAAAAATTTAATTAACAGATTCGACTATACAGATATTCAATATGTCAACAATTCTCAACAACGCAAATATCGCGAAATATAAAATGTACATATGGTACCAGCAGGGGTTTCACACAGGATTTGTTTGTCTCCCCTGTCCTTTGTAATCATTATGGATCCCTCGGTGAGAGAATTGACCTACATTATATACCATCAATGTATTAATGAATCAATCGATTGGGGCGTAAATTTAGGGGGATTGGTCGTTTGGTTAATGACTTTATTGATATTGTTTTATTGATTTAAAACTTAATGAAAGATTTTTCTTTAATTGGACGAATGATTAATTAGTCCATTGATTCGTTGTTTAGTTAATAAGTTGATTGAATGATTGGGTCATATGAAATGATTGATTGATTGATGAATGGATGATTGTGATTGTGTGGATTGATTGGTTAGTGGCTTGATTGCTTAGGTAATTAGCTGATTGATTGATTTATGTATGTTAATAGATTTATTGTTCTGTTGGTTGATTGACTAAGTGGGGAAGCAGTTAGTCGAGGGGTAGGAACACCCGACTCGTTACTGAACTAAAGAAACCTCCTACCAGTCGTCTTTTTCTGCGATGACCCTCAGCAAGTCATTTACCCCCGATTGCTGGAGTAAACCCGTCTTATTATCCTTTATGTGAATGACGAAGGTATTGTATATGGGCATAATAGCTGCCAAAAACATTTCACTGTAAACAGCATCTGAAAGCCTTTATTGGCTGATAAATTGATAAATATCAATAAAAAATATTTATATTTATTATTTTTTTAGATAAATATTGGTGTATAAATGTCGTATTTTACCATTACCTTTAATTGAACGATAGGTTCTCATTGATTAATGGACGGATGAAGCCGCTGGCTCCGCCGATTGCCATGAACCAGCGTCGATACCAAAATAGCTTCCGTATCCAAAAACAACAGTATTCGCTCTCGAAAAGTAACGGTCAACGTTAATTTGCATGTGATAAAATAAAGGAACTTAACCGGGATTCACTTTAGTCAATGTCTAGAAAAAAATCTAGACGATCTTGTGAACGTATGTCAAAAGTCATTAAGGCCACGATTGCGCGGAGTATCGTCGTACTGGGGCGGATCTGGAGTCCTGTGTAGAGGTGGGTCTGGGGTATTGGGAAGAGGCGGCGGAGGGGTAGCTACAGCATTAGGCGTAGGTATGACAGGGGTCATAGTCTTTGTCGGTGTGTTTGGTGTACTCCCATACAGCTTGGCTGCTGGTGGAATGTTACGTAGTTTACGAGTCGGCGGCGGGCGATCTCGCCCCAACTGGCGCAGGAGAAACTGCTTATCTTTGGCTTCCTGTCAACAGTCACTTTCAGTATGATTAATCTGCAACTCTCACGGTAATTACTATAATTACGGAAAAATCTAACGTACCTGGACGAAGTCAGAAAGTCACAAAAACAGTTGCTTAGTTATTAGGATTAGTACATCAGATCTACTTGACTGAGTTTATAGCAAAAGGTGTATCACAATAGTAGTATCACGGTAGATGTATTGTAGTAGGTGTATCATAAATAAGTATCGTAATGAGTGAATCGCAAGAAGTAGACCATAATAAGTCCGTTATAAGTCCATCACCATAAGTGTCACAACATACTGTATCATAATAGGTGTATCGTGATAAATGTATCATGATACGTGTATCATGATAGGTGTATCACAATAAATACCGTATATACTCGCTTACAAGTCGATCCGCCTCTAAGTCGACCCCCAACTTTGGCCAGGCGAAATCGTGGTTTTGCTCTTAACCCGCCTATAAGTCGAGTGTGGACTTTGAGGGTGCTACCCCTTCTTCAGTCATTCACTTCCATTGTAGTTTGGATGGGAAACTTACCTTATGTAAGGTACTATGTTGTATTTTAATAAATGTGACGAACGCAAAATGTGTTGATTTTATTTTTTATTGTAGTTTTATTCAAAGACACGTCTAGTGGTTGCAGTATGGACGTTGTTCTGTATGTTTTTACTGCCCGAAATATTTTAATTTCTATTGACCCGCCTATAAGACGAGAGGTAGACTTTGAGAATAGAAATTTTGTCTTTAAAAATCGTCTTATAGGCGAGTGTATACGGTACATCAAAATCTGTGTACCACACAGTAGCGAGGGTTACTCACAATGACGAGCTGTAGACGGAGCAACCCAACCATGTCTCTGTTGGCTTTATGGAGGACAGAGAAATAGTAGATGACCAAACTGTAACGTAATGACACCGAATGTATGTGAATATGTATACAGTCATCTATACACAATCTAACTTTGTTCTGGTCTCGTAAAGTGCACTCTGACTGATTCTAGAGTAGTGTTCATAGTTATGTGATGGTACAGTGTATCTTTTACGAGTATCGCAGCTTTATCCTAGGAATAATTATGACATTAAAAGAACATTTCTGTAAAACTATAGACGCTAGGGCCAACTTTTTGTATTATTGATATTCACAGGATCATTCTCTGAAAGCTTCCATGTTAGTATAGACACATCGTATATAGAAACAAACAACACGTTGTATATCAATGTTATATCGACATATAATACTATATCATACATTTTAACGGAAAAACATGACCAATTAAAAATATTACTGTGAGAAATTAAAAGAATTATGCATGAGTTTGTAGAACACATTAAATTAATTAGTTGTGTATACTGCTATAAGTTATTTATACGTTAATATTGATTAGTTATGTATACTGCCGTGTAGCTATTAAATAGGATGTTCTTTGATCTTGAGGGTTCCGCGCTTGGTAAGAGATGTATTGAGAGTTTATATCGTACTTATTTTTCTTTCTTGCAATTTCTTTTTTTTCCTCTCGGAAAATCATATAGATATTTCGTTCGTGTTATCCACATCATGGTGCTGAACTAGGTTATTGCCCTACCTCGATTCTGAATTTCTTATGAATGGAATACACAATGAAATCGTAAAATAGCAAGATATGGCGGATGTTTCGCTATATTATTTAGGCGTTTCATGCTCATTGTCTGTAATATATTACAGTACAGTATAGGGTGAGACAAAATACAGTACGAACCACAAAAGCACAAGGACGGCGACGATGACAGCCGGTGATGT